>PITA01007091.1:0-94503 GCA_004023965.1 Spilogale gracilis | reverse complement strand
GAGCCACCCAGGTGCCCCTTGTACTTTTTTTTTTTGAATGCAAGAGAGAGAGAGGGAGGGAGGGGCAGAGGGAAAGAGAGACTCTTAAGCAGGCTCCAGGCAGAGCCCAAGGGGCTTGATCTCATGACCTGAGGTCATGACCTAAGCTGAAATCAAGAGTTGGACACTAAACCCACTGAGCCTCCCAGATGCCCCTGGTTGTTTTTATTTTTCCAAAAATGAGGAAGGAGGCAGAGGCAAATAAACAATGCTAGATTTCCCTGATTTAGCTTATTTTAGCTTTTTTGTTGTCAAAAACTGAGGGCTGGAGTCTGGTGTCCTTATCAGCAAGATTGCTCTCTCTGCCACCCCCCCTCCAGACCCCATACCTGGCATGGAATAAATGCTCAATAAATATTTACTGAATAGAACTGATAGAAGGCAATAGTAGTGTCTTTTCCAAGAAGCTTAAAATGCTTTACCTCTTTGCCTATCCCTCCTCCATTCTATAGAAGATCATTTCACTAAGTACTTAGCGTTTGTATCATCTCTGTTCTGAATTGGCTTTTTTTTTTTAGATTTTATTTGAGAGAGAGAGAGCGTGATCTGGGGGTGGGGAAAGGGCAGAGGGGCAGACAGAGAAGCAGAAATAGACTCCCCGCTGAGCAGGGAGGGAGCCCGACAAGGGGCTCTATCCCAGGACCCTGAGGTCATGAGCCAAAGGCAGATACTTAACTGACTGAGCCACCCAGACGCCCCCTGAGTTGGCTTTTCTTAGGTGTCCCCTGAACAGTGGGCCCTGGTCGTTTACTCTCTCACCAGAAGCTATATATCTGCTGAGATTTATATGCAGCTTTCTTAGTCAAGTCATTGTGTTAAAGCAAATGTATTTCCTTTTGCTTCATCCACTTCTACCTGGATGTACTGTTGAACAGATGATTGAAAAATGCTCTTTATGGAGTACAAATAGAAAAACAAACAAACAAAATAGTTGTTACTATTTCTGTCTTCTGGGCCTTATTTGTGCTTTCTCTGCTAGATCAGTGTGATGTCTCATTAATAGATCTATTTAGTTTAATCAGTTTATTTTACTTTATGGACAAAGTAAGTGCAATGCCAGGTCAGAGATTGACATCTGACCCGAGTAAAGAAAAAAATGGATATTGTTTTAATGACTGCTGTGGCTTCATGTATTCTTTTGAGTATTTTAAGAGGAGTTTAAGAGGAGTTAAAAAAGCATTTTTAAGCCTAAATAAAATTTTTAAGTTTATTATTAAGCCTAAATAAACTAAATAAACTTGGAAATTTGCTATTAAATAACAACCTTTTGAAGTAAGAAGAGGCAGATAGAGGTCATTCTGTTCTTTTTGGTTGTTTTTTATCCGGGAAACTGCGCGGTCTGGACTTCAAGACAATTTCCTTTTCTCCTTAGCTGTGCATCCAGTGTGGACTCCTGGCCCTCCCACAGCGTGTTGCTTTGGAAGTTGCCAGGCCCTTTTGCAGGTACCACACTAGTAGCACCTTCCCGTCCACCAGGTTTAATTCTTCCCTAAATAGGCTATTCTCCCTGAAATACCATTGCTTTCCTGTCAGACCAGATTCATGACCTTAATCAAAAACTTCCTTTATCGGTATCTGTTTAAATTGCTCTAACGAGTTACCATTTGTCTGGCATGAAGGAGAAATTGAGTCTTTAAACAGGAATGAGTATATTCCACAGCAGTTGTTAGGCAGGATAGGATATTTATTAAAATCCATAATTTATTCCTCTGTATCTGTGTGCTGCTCACCTTGGCCATTAGTGGTTGGAGCTGCTTCTCCGTATGTGTTGTCACTGTCATTTTTCATCTTGGTATGTTTGCCCCACTGGTCTGTTGCCATATAAAAAATTTTGCCCTGCTGTTTTGTTGCTATGTGAAAAATTTTGAACTTTTCTTCTTTAAAATGACTGAAGAGTAATGATTTCTATCAGGTAGAGAAGAAATCTTAAATGAAAACTCTAAATAATGTTTTGGGCTCTTTGTTAGGTTTTAGAAGGGGAGCTCCTGGGGAGGTAAATGGGAATGCCACCAGCTTTGGCAAGTTCTTAATGAAACTAATCATTTTAATAGACTGACCTTATTACTCCTGTTAATTTATATCTTCATTATAAAATTGTCTGCTCAGTGTTTGCTGAATTCTTATCAGTCTTGGGAGACAAAATCTCCCCTTTAGTTACTGCTGCAGCCAAAACAATTGTCTTCTTTCCATATGAAAAGCATGGCCCCAAAGGCCAGGCGTGAAAATGGGCAGTGGCTGTGGCTGTCTGTGGACATCAGGACTAATCTAGTCAACTTTGTCTTAAATCATGTCAGGCTAAGAATTGGCTTTAAATACTACATAAAATAAAAGAGAGAAGTAAGGCTTATCCAGCACACTTCTTGATCTCACAAAGAAGTGCCTACTAGGATGGATTTTAGTTTCCATTCACATCACTCTCTGAACCTGTACAGACATTTGTACACTGGGTAACACATAGGGAAGGGGAGTGGAGTGGAAAGATCTCTATCCCAGATTCTGGTGCTGGTATTTTGCATCAGAGTCACCATTGATTTCCTCAATGAGCCCTCCAGCCAAATTTGGTTCTCTTTGTCATTGTGGTCCAAGAATGGTAGGAAGACAAAGAAAACAGATCTCTCTTTGAGATCTGAGGGTGGTTTGTACCCTGCATGCTGAGGAATGATGTTCATACTATTGATGAGTGCCCACGGCTGCATCCTCAGGCAGACATGACAGCCTAGCAACTCCATCTAGAGCACACACTCCTTTGATAAGAATACTAGGTTTTTCTAACCTTTTTGTAGGTCAGCCTGTGAATCCCCAGAAAGCCTGTGAAGGGAATAGTAACTGATCTAATGTTGTAGCTTCTGGTTAGTCAGGACCCCGGATCCCTGGACTACACAGAAAGAAACTTCAGGGCTGTGCTCAGGGAGCCACCCACATTCCTGATACCCCTCTTTCTGTACCAGTCAGTATGGAAGTGACTGAGCGAAGAGAAGCTGCATCCTTTGAAGAATGGTTCTTTAGCATGTGGGCCCTCTGTTTTGGATTGTGTCTCTTTCCCCTGCATGGGAGATAATAGAGGAGAGACCCAGGGTTAGTCTTGAGCCCCTTGAGAGGTCTTTCCCCTTAGATCTGCTGTCCTCAAGCTTGGTCTGGAAAGGAACCAAATTCTTCTCAAGGAATGGTACTTTATTTCTTTATAGCTGTATTTTTTTACTCTAATTTTCAAACGAATATATTCTTATTTCTAACAAAAAATGAAGAAAAGTGCAAAACAGAAAATAAATATAACCTCACCTCACAGTTTCCATGGTTACTCATTGTTAATGTTCTGGGTCTTTCCTTCTGAGTGGCACTCTCTGGCACTCTGTGACATGTGCTGCGTTGGTCTGTATAAGCAAGTCAGCTCCTTATTGAGGGAATTGGATAGCTTCCTAAGAGGAAGGGGTAGGGGTGCCTGGGTTGCTCAGTCAGTTAAGCATCTGCCTTCCGCTCATGTCATGATCACAGGGTCCTGGTATCGAGCCCTGCATCAAGCCCATGTTGGATTCCCTGCTCAATGGGGAGTCTGCTTGTCTGTCCCTCCTCGCTGCTCATGCTCTCTCTCTCAAATAAATAAATACGATCTTTAAAAAAAGAAAAAGAGGAAGGGGTAGATTTGGTGCTTCTCATATAGAGATAATCTCAACCAAAATTTCTTCTTGCTAACTGCTTGGAAGCCAGAATATTGGTTTTAAGGTCATTCTCTTTTTTTCAAACATGTTCATAGGCCTTTCCTTTCTTCTGCAAAATGTTATATCCCTAAAAGAAAAAAAAATCATATTTTAACTGATTTTTTTATTACATTATTTTATTTTTCAGTGTTCCAAGATTCATTGTTTATGCCCCACACCCAGAGCTCCATGCAGTACATGCCCTCAGTACCCACCACCAGGCTCTCTCATCCCCCCAGCCCCCCTTCCAAGACCCTCAGTTTGTTTCTGAGTTCAAAGTCTCTCATGTTTCATCTCCCTCCCCGATTTACCCCACTTCCCATTTCCTTTCCTTTTCCTATGGTGCTCCATATTACTCCTTATGCTCCACAAGTAAATGAAACCATATGATATTTGACTTTCTCTGTTTGGCTTATTTCACTCAGCAGAATCTCCTCCAATCTGGTCCATGTTGCTGCAAAAGTTGGGTGTTCATCCTTTCTGTTGGAGGTGTAATATTCCATTGTATATATGGATCATATCTTCTTTATCCATTCATCCTTTGAAGGGCACCTTGGCTCTTTCCACAGTTTGGCGATTGTGGTCATTGCTGCAGTGAACATTGGGGTGGGGTACATATGGCCCTTCTTTTCACTACATCTGTGTCTTTGGGGTAAATGCCTAGTAATGCAATTGCAGGGTCATATGGTAGTTCTATTTTTAATTTTTTTAAGGAATCTCCACACTGTTTTCCAAAGCGGCTGCACCAGCTTGCATTCCCACTAACAGTGTAACAGGGTTCCCGTTTCTCCACAGCCTCTCCAACACTTGCTGTTACCTGTCTTGTGAATTTTGGCCATTCATACACACATTTGGTGTAAGGTGGTATCTCAGTGTGGTTTTGATTTGCATTTCCGTGATGGCTAATGATGACGAACATTTTTTCATGTGTCTGTTAGCCATTTGTATGTCTTTAATAGAGAAGTGCCTCTTCATGTCTCCTGCCCATTTTTTGATGTGATGATCTTTATTTTGGTTGTTGAGCTTGAAGAGTTCTTTATAGATCTTGGATATCAGCCCTTTGTCTCTAGTGTCATTTGCAAATACCTTCTCCCATTCCGTGGGTTGCCTCTTTGTTTTGTTGACTCTTTGTTTTGCTGTGCAGAAACTTTTTATTTTGATAAAGTCCCAAAAGTTCATTTTCGCTTTTGTTTCCTTTGCCTTTGGAGACATGTCTTGAAAGAAGTTACTGTGGCGGATGTCAAAGAGGTTAGTGCCTATGTTCTCTAGGGTTTTGGTAGATTCCTCTCTCATGTTGAGGTCTTTCATCCATTTCGAGTTTATCTTTGTGTGTGGTGTAAGAGAATGGTCAACTTCATTCTTTTATACATAGCTGTCCAATTTTCCCAGCACCATTTATTGAAGAGACTGTCTTTTTTCCACTGGGTATTTTTTCCTGCTTTGTCAAAGATTATTTGACCATAGAGTTGCAGGTCCATATGTGGACTCTCTACTTTCTTCCATTGGTCTATTTCTCTGTTTTTGTGCCAGTCCCATGCTGTCTTGGTGACCACAGCTTTGTAATGAAGCTTGAAATCAGGCAACGTGATGCCCCCCATTTTGTTTTTCTTTTTCAACATTTCCTTAGCAATTTGGGGTCTTTTCTGGTTTCATATAAATTTTAGGATTGTTTGTTCCAGCACTTTGAAAAATGGTGGAATTTTGATTGGGATGGCATTGAAAGTATAGATTGCTGTGGGCAGTATAGACATTTTAGCAATGTTTTTCTTCTGATCCATGGGCATGGAATGCTCTTCTATCTTTTTGGTCTTCTTCAATTTCTTTCATGAGTGTTCTGTAGTTCCTTGAGTACAGTTCCTCCTTAATTTCTTTGGTTAGGTTTATTTCTAGGTATCTTGTAGTTTTTGGTGCTATAGTAAATGGAATCGATTCTCTTATTTGCCTTTCTATATTTTCATTGGTAGTGTATAAGAACACAACTGACTTCTGTGCATTGATTTTGTATCCTGCCACGTTTCTGATTGTCGTACGAGTTCTAGTAGTTTGGGGGTAGAGTCTTTTGGGTTTTCCTTATAGAGTATCATGTCATCTGTAAAGAGAGTTTGACTTCTTCTTTGCCAAGTTAAACACCTTTTATTTCTTTTTGTTGTCTGATTGCTGTTGCTAGGACTTCCTACACTATGTTGAACACCAAAGATGCCCATTCCTACACTATGGGCATCTTTGGGACGCCTGGGTGGCTCAGTTGGTTAAGCAACTGCCCTCGGCTCAGGTCATGATCTCGGAGACCCGGGATCGAGTCCCACAGTCCCTGCTCGGCAGGAGGCCTGCTTCTCCCTCCCTCACTCCCCCTGCTTGTGTTCCCTCTCTGGCTGTGTTTCTCTCTGTCAAATAAATAAAATCTTTAAAAAAAAAAAAGAGTGGGCATCCTTGTCTTTTTTGTGATCTCAATGGGAAGGCTGTCAGTTTTTCCCTATTGAGAATGATATTTGCTGCGGGTTTTCGTAGATAGATTTTATGAGGTTGAGGAATGTTCCCTCTCTCCCTGTCCTATGAAGAGTTTTAATCAGGAACGGATGCTGTGTTTTGTCAAATGCTTTTTCTGCATCATTTGAGAGGACCATATGGTTCTTCTCTCTTCTCTTATTTGTTCTAGCACGTTGATTGATTTTTTAGCTGATTTAAAAAATTTTTTAAATTATTTTAATATTTTCTTCATGGACCAATCCAAGTTATTTATTTAAGCCATCTCCTACCATAAACAAAAGAATGGATGATCAGTATACTCATCATCAGTTGACACAAGTTTGGAAGGTGAACTTGAGATCCCATATACTTTTCTGGTCTTCGTGCAGAGTCATGGTCCAAACTAGTGCTGTGGTCCCCACTGAGTAGTGGTCCAGGTTCTCTTTATTCATTTTCATAGGTGGTTGGAAGTGGATTCATATGAGAGTTATGAAATAGAGTGTGGCTACCATCTTCCCAAGGAAAAGACTTGGACCAGATGAGGGTAGGCGATGAACTCGGGGCTCTCCATGCTCTCTGTGATGTGACTTCGGGAAGATATTCAGCATGCTAACTCCCACATGGGGGAGTGCTATGAGGTAGGGGAGGGACTTCCACATCTGAGCTGAGCCCTCCTCACTGCCATGGGTGCCACTCAACACAGACTGCCCCAGATGTGCCCCAGACCAATCTAGCAGCCCGGAAACTGAAGACCCAGCTACCATCACCCTTTTTCAATCTGGACCTTAGTTATCTGATATTTAAACTCTGAGAGTAGGATTATTTCTATAGGAGAGAGCCCCATTGTATATAGCATGGAACTTTTATAGAACATATCCTGAGCCAAAGTTGTTGTCTGATCAATTAAACAATAACAGCGTTTTGTTCTCTTTACAGTTCTGATGGATGTCCTATTTCAGCCTACTGGCTAGAGGGGTGGGGGAATGGGAGTTCTTAAATAATAGTCCAAGGAAAGCACAATTCTCTATTAAGATACAGGTATTCATACTCATGCTTAAACTCTTTATTATTGCTTAATCTTTTAAAAAAAAGTTTAAAGACTCAATTTTTTTTTTTAATGGCACCAGGTTATAAAGCAACTTTATTTAAAACTATCTTTGTCAAAGTTTTAATACTGAAACAAAGTTAAATGTACCTAAATGAGACTTGAAGCTATTTTTGGTAATAGTACAAATTTTGTCCCAAGGGTATTACTATTTTCAAGTTTTCTGTATGAAACATTTGAAAGGAAAATTTATGATACAACTCCTAGATTACTTTATATGTGCCTCACTCTATAAACAAATGTATTAGTAATTAATATATTAAGGCCATCAATGAAGACTTAAAATTTTTTAAAAATTTACTGTAGTGAGGGATGCCTGGGTGGCTCAGTTGGTTAAGTGACTGCCTTTGGCTCAGGTCATGATCCTGGAGTCCCAGGATCGAGTCCTACCTTGGGCTGCCTTCTAAGCGGGGAGTCTGCTTCTCCCTCGGACCCTCCCTCTTCTCATGCTCTCTTCTCATTCTCTCTCAGATAAATAAATAAAATCTTTTAAAAAATAATGAAATAAAATTCACTGCAGTGAGTATTTACTTTTTGTTAAATGGGAAGACACAATTCAGGTGTTGAAGATGGAAAGTTAGGTGTGACACAGTTCTTGCTCTCCAAGAGTGACCTGACCAGTGGGATGGCATTTGGGAGCACCTTGCAAGGGAGAACTGGGCCTGGGGGGCTAGGGAAGAGCATTTTGCTTTCTCAAATGCTAACCCTGAACAAGTTTGTGTTCTCATGGGGAAGTGGATGAATCAGTGTGGATAGGCTTTAGAGTTAACGATGTAATTGCAATACCTGAATAGTGACCTTCATGGATCTCTGAAGAATTGTTTTACACGGCTGCGTTTCCTTAACACCTCCCACAAGCAGCTAGGCTTTGACTCATCAACACAGATAGTTTAATGTGTAGGGCAAGGTGGTGATGGAAAGAGAAGAGCAGTTACTCCTATAAAATGTCACGATTCATCTATGAGCCAGCTCTTCTCTGGAGCAGTGCTATAGACCTGCCCTCTTACCTGTGAGTTTAAAAGATTGTGAAAACAAAGGAAACTAGGAGATGAAACAATCAGAAACTGTTGGTCCATGATAGAATTGTTGAAAATAGAACTAAGTATCCATGTTTGGAAGTCGATGTTCAAATAATAAGCAGCAGAAATAACAATCATATCTTCAATAAATACATTTTATATTTGACAGTGTACTTTTGAACACATTATTTTACTTAATCTTCATGTAAGCCCATGAGGTAGGTATTACCATCTCAGTTTTGTAGGGGGAAAAATTGAAAGAATGGGAAAGGACACCTGATATTTTGAACACCCATTGTCTGTCAAGTACCATTAGGAACTTTCAGTGATTTGCCCAAGATAACCTAGTAAGAAATAAAGAATATATTTGACCCTGGGTCATTTAAAGAACATGATGTCTTTAGTGCATATACTGAACACTAGTTGAATAAATGAAACTTGGACTTCTAGAGGGTGCTTGATGCCATAAACTCACCTGAGCATTTTCTTTTTCTCTTTTCCAGCATCTACCACGAGCCTAAGTGGGTCTGACAGTGAGACCGAGGGGAAGCAACACAGCTCTGACTCTTTTGACGATGCATTCAAAGCAGACTCCCTGGTGGAGGGAACTTCTTCTCGCTATTCCATGTATAATAGTGTCTCCCAGAAGCTTATGGTATGTCAGTGCTTGGGTTGGGTTTCTAAAGTTCTACCAGCAGAGTAAGAGAAGGGAAATTGTATTGGTGTGAAAAGAAGAAAAGCTAGGGCATGAGTTTTTCCTTTGCTTTCTAGTAGAGATTTAGGAGAGAGTGTGGCCCCTTTTTTAATAGAAATATCTGTCACATTTGAATCATCTATGGGAAGTGGCTGTGCAGGCCAGCTTGTCCTATCCTATCCAAAGCTGGATCGCTCTTTGGTCTCCTTAGTCTTTTTTTTTTTTTTTTTTTAGACTATTTATTTATTTGACAGACACAGTGAGAGGGAACACAAGCAGGGGAGTGGGAGAGGGAGAAGCAGGCTTCCTGCCAAGCAGGGAGCCCTGGGCTCAATCTCAGGACCCTGGGATCATGAACTGAAGGCAGACGCTTAACGACTGAGCCACCCAGGCACCCCTCTTTCGTCCTTAGTAATGAAAACTTATCATGAGTACCTGTGAATGTACTTCCCTACACATGGATGTGTGTGGTTGGGTAAAGAAGCTTCATGATGTCAGTTTTTGCTATAATGAGTGATCTCAAGAGAAATAACTAAATCCTCCTCACTCTGGGTGCCCAAAATAAATAAAAGTAGTACAGTCTTTAATATGACTTTGAAAATAGGTCCAGTTTTCCTTCCCAACTTCTATACCCATTGATATACCAGAAGAAGGAAAGTGACTAGGAAGACCTGCTTACTTTCCTGATCAAACTTCAGTGTAAGTGCACAACGCTTAGGGAAATCCAGGTTTGCTTTCTGGCTAGCTTTAATATAGGTGTTATATTTGTTTTCCTCTGTTTTCATTTGGATTTATTAAGGAATGAGAACTGCCACTTCTGAGGTCATAGTCAGGATTCTAGTTTGGGGGCCACAGATTTTGGGGAGGTGGACAATGAGGAGGTTTGTGACTCAGCCTTTTGGTTTGTTTTTTGTTTTTTGTTTTTTGTTTTTTTTAAGATTTTATTTATTTGACAGAGAGAAACAAGCCAGAGAGGGAACACAAGCAGGGGGAATGAGAGAGGGTGAAGCAGGCTTCCTGCCGAGCAGGGAGCCCGATGTGGGACTCGATCCCAGGTCTCCGGGATCATGACCTGAGCCGAAGGCAGTCGCTTAACCAACTGAGCCACCCAGGCGTCCCAGCCTTTTGTTTTTTTTAAAGACTTATTTATTTATTAGAGAGAGGGAATGGGAAAGGAGAAAGGGAAAAGAAGAGAGGGTACCCCTCAAGTCAGCCTTTTTGACCTGGGGGGAGATTTGCAACTACTATAGGAGTTTTCTTCAGCTCTTGAGTCAGTAATGCCCCTTCCAAAGGGAATATAGACCTTCAAGGGGAGGATTACATTTTCTTAGGATTGGAGTTATTTTATTAGATCTCTAGTAGAGTTTAGGGTGAGCTTATGGACAGTTGTGACACTTAAAAAATGTTCCTAGGTTGTCTGGGTGGCTTAGTCAGTTAAGCATCTGACTCTTGGTTTCAGCTTAGGTCATGATCGCAGGGTCCTGAGATTGAGCCCTGCACTGGGCTCTGCATTAGGCATGGAGCCAGCTTGGGATTCTCTTTCTCCCTTTCCTTGCTCTCCTAAAAAAAAAAAAAAAAAAAAATCCCTGTCCTGGTGTCTTATGGTATGCGTCTGTACCTCAGTTTTATATGAAGTGAGTTTAGGTGGGCTCCTGCAAGCCCTCATTGTCTTTACCTAGTAAGGCCATTTTGAGTGGTTGAGGGTAAGGTAGAGTTGCTGCTTGAAGCATTTGCATTGTAAATTATGTTCTCTTTACCAGCTCAACTCTAGATCTACTTTTCACTTAATCAGAAAAATTAGCTGGAAGGGTAGTTGTGCAGATGTCCAGTGAAATTCATTAAGTACTTTTGGTGCTTTCAGTTACATCTATGAAGTGCCTTCTCATTTATCCAAGTTTTGGTTGCCCTAGACTTTCACCTCCAGAGTGGATAACCACTGCACCCACAGTTAAACTGCAGTTACTTATTTATGCTTATTTTCTTCATTAGGCTAGAAGGAAAACTTTTGGCCTTACTCATCTATGTTTCTCAGAGTTTAGCATAATATCTGATACATGGAAGGGGCTGGGTAATTGTTTATATAAGTGCTCTGTTATTATCTGTGTATTTATATAAATGTTCTATTTTGTCTCTTTTTTAGGCCAAGATGGGCTTCCGGGAAGGTGAAGGATTGGGTAAATACAGCCAGGGTCGGAAGGACATCGTTGAGGCCTCTAATCAGAAAGGCCGAAGAGGCTTGGGTCTGACACTGCAAGGCTTTGATCAAGAGCTGAATGTGGACTGGCGAGATGAGCCAGAGGTAACTAGTGAAGGGAGTAGGAGACAGGAAAGCCAGCTTATATTTTCATATACATGGCTTTAAGTAGCCATGTTAACAAACTAGAAATCTCCAGAGGCAGTGGAAATTGGAACTGAGTTTTTACATGGAAGGTACTGGGGTTGTCCAGAATGGAAACAGAAGAGATATATTGGGGGACATATGCTAGGGTGTAGATTTGTTTTCTATTAAAGACCAGTGAGTAGAAGATGCTGGAAATCAAGAGTTTGGTTCCATAAAGAACTTCAATAAATAGATATACTTTTCCACTAGTGGCTAAGGATTCAAAGGGGTTGAGAGAACTCGCTCCCTCATTGGGTGAGTAACTGGATTAGGTGCCCTCTAAGGTCCTGTACCTCTATAGGTTTATGACACCCCAGCTCTTGTGTAGGTATTTGTTTATACTGTATAGCTTTCCTGGTGTGAGTTTAGTCTGCTTATCTGCTTGGGTACCAGTTTGTTTTAACCCTAACTACCAAAAGAGACTGATATCCTTTTTCATGGTACGGATGATGTTGAGATTTTATTTTTATCCATTTATATATGTCCTCTCTTATTTCAAGAGGGTTTAAAGTAGGTATAACGAAAAAACTAAAAATAATGAAATATTGCCATTATAGCGTTGAAACTAGAGATGGTAGAAAACAAATGTCAAGTCTTCTACATAGTTAAGCTTCACTGTGAACTATGGAGAATTGATATTTTATTTGTTTCTCTGATGTTCCAGTTCAGGAAAGAACTCCCGTGAATTGCACATGATAAAAGCCTAGTAAGGCTTCAGAGTAAGATGCTGACAAGCTAGGAGCTAATGGCTTTTGGGGATGGTCCTGCTGTGTTGCCCTGTAGTTGTGAGGAGACAAGAATAGCAGAATAGCAGATGAGACAGTGCAGAATAGGGTAAATATTTGTAATTGGGTCCTAGAGGCAGGTTTTTACCTCAGAAAGTCTTTGTGTTTCTTGTGTCCTCATTTGTATGAAAACAAGTAAAGCCTCCCCATCCTCATAGTGGGGCAAAATCAGAACTTAGCTAAACTCAGAATCTCAAATTTGCCCATAAAATCTCTATTTTTAATGGAGACAGGCTATTGAAATTCCTTTTTGAGGCAAGGCTGTCCTAATTGTTATTTACTGTGAATCCGTTTTTCTCCTACAAAAGATGTCCTGTTTCTTGGTTAAGGGTTTGGCTTAACTATTAGTGGGTATCCACTTCTTTAAGGGAGATGAGTCTGGGTCGCCCCAGGTGACTGTCCAATCCTGGAGTCACTGCAGAGGAAGTGCCTGGTGGCTTCTGCAGCACAGGATTATAGAGGGCAAGGTTTGACCCTTCACAGAGACCACTTTGCAGTCCGTTTTTGCTCTTAATGTTCATGCTTCTCTGGAGAGGTTAAGTCTGCTTGTTTTCTCCAGAGGGACATCCCAAGTATACATGAGCTTTCTTCCTCCTAGAGTTTATAACTTATAACCATTTATAAATGGTTAAAGGTGATGGATTTGACTGGGGGAGGGGGAGCCATGATTCACTGCCATATTCATTGACAAAAGGGCTTCCGTAAATTTTCTTTTAAACTTTTTCTCTGTTGTTGATAGTTGGCTTGCCCTTGAGACCTTGCATTGTGCTACCACTTCATGCCTTTCAGAGCATGTAATATTACCTTTAATTACATTGCTTCAATTTGCACAGGTGAATCTCTTCTCCACACTTGCTTGGGAGGCAGTGTGCCATGCAGGTTAGCCACATATTTAGGTTTTATAATCCGTGCATTTAGCCCAGTGAACATAGCTCTGGTTTCACATTAGAATCATCTGGGGTCTTCTAAAAAATGTGATTATACCCAGTTTCTGCCTCATACTGACAGAATCATATACTCTGAGGGGAGGCCTTGTTATCAGTACTTTTTAAAGGACTGCAGAGGGGTTATTTGGCTGGCTAAGTTGGTGGAACATGCAGCTCTTGATCTTGGGGTTATAAGTTCGAGACCCATGTTGGGTGTAGAGATTACTTAAAAATCAAATCTTTAAAAAAAAGACTGCAGATATTTCTAGTGTATATGTAATTCAGAAATTTAGAGAAAGCACCATTGAGATGCCAGTTTCTGCTCTGGGAATGAAGAGGCAAGGAATACTATTTGTGAAACACTTTGAAGAGCATCGGGAGGTGAGACTCATTGCCATTGGGTCTTCCTGGTATAATTACCTTTTCGTAGACTTATATCCATCTTGTGTGTACTCTCTGTGTCCCCACTGTTCTGAATGCAGACCTCTTCGATCAAGGACCATGTCTTTTTTTTTTTTTTTTTAAAGATTTTATTTATTTATTTGACAGAGAGAAACACAGTGAGAGAGGGAACACAAGCAGGGGGAGTGAGAGAGGGAGAAGCAGGCTTCCCGCTGAGCAGGGAGCCCGATGTGGGGCTCGATCCCGGGCCTCCAGGATCATGACCTGAGCTGAAGGCAGTCGCTTAACCAACTGAGCCACCCAGGCGCCCCAAGGACCATGTCTTTTTAAGTGCATTCTGAGTACTTAGCCCATAGTACATATTTATGAAATAATATTGGAACAAATGAAAGAAACTTTGAAGGTTTGGAAAGTTTCTGAAGATTCAAACTAGAATTGTAGCTGGCCTTCCAAAGTTAACCTTCAGTATCCTGGCTCAGTTCTCATGTTTGACCAGCACATTTGGCCTTAGCTTCCCAGGCTCTTCCATCTATCTGAGTCCCTTTTGATTGTTCTGGGGAAGCCCTTTCAAGTTGGGGCATAGCCCTGAGGGGCCATCTTCCCTGACTTACTTGCCTCTTTTTTGTTTGTAGCCCAGTGCCTGTGAGCAGGTGTCATGGTTTCCAGAATGTACCACCGAAATTCCTGACACTCAGGAAATGAGCGATTGGATGGTTGTGGGAAAGGTAGGACTTCAGGAAAATGTACACTGAATTCTTGGCATTTACCTCCTGACTTTTCTCCTTGAGTCCAGTGTGTATGTGGGTATACTCCTAGTTTAAGAAAAATGTGAATTTGACCATTCTGGCAAGAATAAAGTTTTGTCAAGATGGTGTGTCAAGGGCTTTACAGATATGCCCCTGGGAGATGTGACAGGGTTTTTTGCTCCTAGTCATTTAACTTGCAAGGAAGCACAGAAATGCATAACTTCTGTCTTCTTCATGGATGCTTTTTAGAGTAGCTTATTATACATTTGTGTATATTCCGGTTACTGCTGGGCACTGTTCCAGGTAGATGAAAAGACACTGTCCCTGTCCATAGAAAATAATGAGGGAGTTGTTACAGACGGAATTTGTTTAATCTCCTTCTGGAAAACTAAGAATAAAGTATGTAGCTACCAAATCAGTATGTTTTAGAGGGCAGTTCTCAAAGTTAGGGGCCCCTGGGGATCTCCCAAAACCTTTTCAGGGGCTCTACAGGGTCAGTTATTTTCATAATGGTACTGGAAAGTTACTTGCTTTTCTTACTCATTCTCTCACAAGTGTCCAGTGGAGTCTTCCAGAGGCTGTATCACAACCAGTTGAATGCAAATGCAGAGAGGAGTGTCTAGCCATCTTGTGTTAAGCCAGACAGTTTAAGAAAGAGATTTGTAAAAATGAAAAACAGTTCGTTCTTCTCATTAAAAGTTTTTTGAGGGGCACCTGGGTGGCTCAGTCATTAAGTGTCTGCCATGGGCTCAGGTAATGATCCCGGAGTCCCGGGATCGAGCCCCCCATTGGGCTCTCTGCTCGGCAGGAAGCCCGCTTCTACCTCTCTCACCACCCCCCGCCCCCTTGTGTTCCCTCTGTAGTTCTGTTTCTCTCTGTCAAATAAACAAACTTTTTTTTTAAAGATTTCATTTATTTGACAGAGAGATCACAAGTAGGCAGAGAGGCAGGTAGAGAGAGTGAGGGGGAAGCAGGCTCCCTGCTGAGCAGAGAGCCCGATGGGGGCCTCGATCCCAGGACCCTGAGATCATGACCTGAGCCAAAGGCAGAGGCTTTAACCCACTGAGCCACCCAGGCACCCTAAACAAATAAACTCTTAAAAATTTTTTTTAAATAGTTATTTTTCATAAAAGTATTTTATTTATGTTAATATAATGTATTGTTCTTTTACACTGAATAAATAAAAATTGTCTCAGTTTCTAATAATAAATGTTATTATGTCTATATCCCCCACATAAACAAAAGCTCTTTGGAATCCTCAGTGGTTTTGAAATGTGTAAAACCTGAGAACACCCAGGTTTGAGTGTCATTGGTTTAGAGATAGCCTCACTCAGCAATGAGGTTGGATTTGACATCCCTCAAGAGTGTCTCTTGAGCCCTTGCTATCTCTGATGCTACCAGGTCAGTGCTTGGTGCTCTACAGTTGTACCCCTCACAGATCAAGAGGCTTCCTAGTTGAAGGACAGGCTTCTGTCATTTAGTTCAGTCCCCATGCTTCTGCCTCCATGCTCTGGGGGCAGACAGCTTGAATGTTTCCTTTCTGTTTGCTTTTCTCAGCCTCAGTATTCATGAGTCTTATATCCATATGGTGTTCTAGTCAGAGCACCCAGGGGGCTGCTTTATCTCACAGCCATTTGGAGTATAGCCAGAGGGATTTAGGGTTTTCTCTTTCCTGCCCCTCAGGGATTGATATTCTTGGCAGAGACTCAAGCCCCTTCTTGCTCTTCTCACTTGGAACCCTCGTTTTTCCATTCATTCTCCCAACTGCAATCATACGTGGTCATTATTGATTATTTCCTTCTTTCTGTAGAGAAAGATGATTATTGAAGACGAGACAGAGTTTTGTGGGGAAGAGCTGCTTCACAGTGTGTTGCAGTGTAAGGTAAGGCCTGTGGCTAGAGCTGGGTTGGAAAACTTTGTGTGAAGGCATGTGCTGGGTTCTTCTAGTTCTTTTGAATTGGTTGGGGCGGGGGGCTGAAGTTTAGCCAAGATTTTTCTCAGAGATGAGATGTGTGGCTTGCTACATTTCCCCAGTGGATCCTTTTCCTGGGGCCTTGTTGCTGTTCCTGTGGTCAGTAGCCGGGAAAGGCTCCACTTAACCTTAGTGGGTCAGTTCATTGAAGTCCTGAGGGGGCCTGGCATAGTGAAAGGTTTGGTGTCATTCTTTAGTGGCAGACCTGTATTCACATCCTTGTTTTGCAACTTTCTTGCTGTGTGACCTTGGGCCAGTTGCTTTAGCTGCTCTGAGTTTGAGTTTCCTCAGCTATAAAATGGGTAGAAAATACTTCCTGGGACTGTTGTGAGAATTTTTTTTTTTTTTTAAGATTTTATTTATTTGACAGAGAGAAACACAGCCAGAGAGGGAACACAAGCAAGGGGAGTGAGAGAGGGAGAAGCAGGCTTCCTGCCGAGCAGGGAGCCCGATGTGGAACTCGATCCCGGGTCTCCAGGATCATGACCTGAGCCGAAGGCAGTCACTTAACCAACTGAGCCACCCAGGCGCCCCTGTTGTGAGAATTAAATGGGATAGTCAGCGGGAAGCTCCTAACACACTGGGCAAATGTTAGTCTCTCCTTGATAGCTTTTGGTGGGAGTTTGTGTGAGGAAGTACATTGCCCAGGGCAGGATGAGGCAGGGAACCTCTGAAGAAATGGGTTAGAGAAGCAGCCTCAGAGCACCTTCACCAAACTTACAGTTTTTGAATTGGAGAAGGGAGAAGGGAGCCCTACCTTGTGGGAAGACCAAAACACTGGTCTTGGTTTGCTTTGCCCTCTGAGTGAGCCTTAATTCAGTACTCAGGTCCCTTGGAAAGTTGCTGCTGGAGTGGAGAAACAGATTTGCTCTGAGGATTTGTGATGCCAACAGGTGGCCTTGTGCCTACCCACAGGTGCTGTTTATTAATCACTTTGCAGGGATGTGCTTATATTTATTATTATTTTTTTTTACCACTTCACAGGTGAGGTAGTTGAGGGTCAGAGAGATTGAGCAGTTTGTCTAGGGTCATACAACTGGTCATTTCAGAGCTGGGATGCAGCAGTATTGTAGCTCTTGTGAGGGTTCAGTTGGGCTTCTTAAGCTCTTACGTCCCCTGTCCTGTCCTGGAGGGTGATGCTCACCTCAAGGTTCTGATTTTCTCTGGACAGAGTGTTTTCGATGTCCTGGATGGGGAGGAAATGCGGCGAGCTCGGACCCGGGCCAATCCCTATGAGATGATCCGAGGAGTCTTCTTCCTAAACAGGTTTGCTGGCATTCCCCATCTCTCCCCTCCCCTGATATGTGCTGTTCCAACTTTTCATAGCTTTCCATACATCTGGTGTGTTGATTTGCATTTTTCCATCTTTATTGCAGGGCGGCAATGAAGATGGCTAACATGGATTTTGTGTTTGATCGCATGTTTACAAATCCACGGGACTCTTGTGGGGTGAGAACAAAATTCTTTGTCTGAATTCATAGTGCTAAATGGGCTTATGCTTCAGTTGCATAGAAATTGCCATTTGTGCAATGCCAGGAGAGTATTCCTGCTATGTGAGAGAGATTTTGCTTTGAGCTCCTCAAATTAGGTCCCATGGTGCTTCCTGTGGCTCTAGGGATGCTCCAGTAAGCAGTTGTCTCTGGAGCTTTAGGCCCAGAGTTGTAGCCCCCAATTCTGCAGATTCTGCTGCTCACCCCAGGTGGAGGAGGGTAGGGCTTACAGCAGTGGCAAAGGGACATTTCTGGGCAAAATCAGCACTTGTGACATCTGTGGGCCCAGGGAGTGGGGAGAGGGAGGGTATGAAATAGAGCGTGGGTCCTCCTCCTCCATCCATTAAACATATATTTATCTAGCTCCTACCATGTGCTGGGCACCAGGAATATAATTTTGAATGAAATAGATGTGATCCCTTCCCCCTGGCACTTGGTTCTGGAAGTTCTGGTGGATTTGAGAACTGACAAGGGTACGGGTTGGGGATGTTTGTAAAGCCTTTCTGTGGAGACCAGTTGCTGCCAGGGTGAGTATGTAGTTCTTATAGTTAGCTTGTTTTCCAAATTCAAACCTGTGACATCATCTGATTTGTGTGCCGTGGCTGGTATGAGAAGGGACTGCTCGGGAAATGTGATGTGAGTATTGAATGAAATGTGAGCACCTGGGTCTTTTCACTGGTCTATTTAAAATCAGTATCCTGTCTGAAAATCTAGGCTGTGTTGTTCAGTGAGGGGTGGTGGGGCAGGAAGTATAACACTTACATTACAGGCAGTGTCACTTAAGTTCATCCCTTCTTTGGACTTCAGCTGCCTCATCCCTGAAATTAGTCCTACTAAAGTCAGAGGGTTGGGGTAGGACCAGAAACCGTTAAGATCTCTCCTAGTTCTAAGATCTGTGATTTCAAATGTGGCCACTTTCCCTTTCCGCCTTTCTGAACCAGCTTTGTGTGGGATCATAATTACTAGATTTTGGCCCTTCTCAAGAAGTGGTAGAGCAAAATGATTTTCTTCTCTGCTACATCTCATTCCTCTGAACACAGACACACCGTAATGATAGAGAAAAAAGGAAATTTCATTCTAGCATTCCCTTCAGGGTTTCAAAGCACTTTCACTCAGTCCTAGAAAGTTAGTTCTCTTTGACAGTGAAGCGCCAGGAGCCAGCTATTCCCAAACCTGTTTCTGCTTCACTCATTCTCCTTGTACTAGGCCCCCTGATTATCCGTCCGCTAAAGGAACTTATTTTCCAAGTTCTTTAATGTTTCAGTTCCAGCTCCCTAACTGCTTCACTCCATGCTGGCAAAACTAGCATGTGGACCCTCCCAGCTTGTAGTCATTTCTCTCTCCCAAGTCTCCCTCCCTGTTTTCCAGGACCAGCAGGCAGCACAAAAGGGCTCTTGGAGTTAGCATCTTGAGAAAATTAGGCTGATACAATTTTGGTTTAATTTTGTGAGCTCTAAATGATTTCCTTTTTTTTTTTTTTTAAAGATTTTATTTATTTGACACAGAGAAACATAGCCTGAGAGGGAGCACAAGTAGGAGGAATGAGAGAGGGAGAAGCAGGCTTCCCGCTGACCAGAGAGCCCGATGTGGGACTCGATCCTGGGTCTCCGGGATCATGACCTGAGTCAAAGGCAGTCGCTTAACCGGCTGAGCCACCCAGGCACCCCCAAATGATTTCCTTTAAACCCCTGCCTTGCAGAGGAGCTCTGCCAAGCTGCTGGGAAGTCATAGCATCATTTTGGGCTTTTGAATGTAAACACTTCCAACAGCTGGGATCTGGTTATTGTCTTCTTCTATCAGGAAAGTGAAGGAGGCATCAGGCTTGTACCATTCAGGTCAAGGGTGGAGATGTTAGTTACATAGAAAAAGGTAACCACGTTTTTAATGCTTCAGGCACCTTCTTGACCCGAATTGATTGCTGGTGGCCATGGAGAATTGCCCTTTCAGAGATGTTTCTCGGCACTCCCCTATAAAAAGATTTCTCTCCAGCCCCTACTGTTTTCTTCTCTCTTTTCATCTCTGTTTTCCCCTGAGGATCAGAGTGACAGCCAAGCCCAGCAGGCTTGGTGTGTTTTTCAGGTGAGCAGA
Source organism: Spilogale gracilis (assembly GCA_004023965.1). NCBI lineage: Eukaryota > Metazoa > Chordata > Mammalia > Carnivora > Mephitidae > Spilogale > Spilogale gracilis. The sequence goes on along the minus strand of PITA01007091.1, from coordinate 74,696 downwards.
GTGCTCTAGCACAGCTACCTGCTGAGATGGGAGTGGCCGAAGGCCCAGACACACACTCTGGTTTGCTAGGGTCTCAGTAATTCTTGGATCAGTTAAATTTTAGAAGAAAAGCATGGATAACTTGAAGCCTGGGCAGGTGTGGGGAGGTTGAATGTGGGAGGTAGGGGACTACTAAGGTTTTTCACTGGCATTCTGGTTCTGTGGGTTGTGGTATAAGGAGAAAAGAGACTAGGTAGGGAAACAAATTGTAAAAAAGAATTGGTAGAGACAAGTTGAAGAAGGGAATTTACAGGTATATCCTAGACTATAACAAGCCATAACATTACTTGCGGGTTTTTGTTTGCCTGGGGATATTGCTGAGGTAAGTAAATGTTGTCCCTAAAGCCTTACAGGAGACAAAAACTGAATGTGATTTTAAAGTTGCATTAGTAGCTTAGAAGAATTTGGACAGCACTTACAAAGTACCCATTGAGCGTGCAGTGCTGCATGAGGCAATGGAAAGGGACAAGAGTTTTAACTCCAAGGAAGTTGATCCAGTTGAATATTGTATCATCGTATGTTTGTTTAGTATTTACAGTTTATAAGCATCTTTGACTTATGGTACTTTAATCCCACAGCAGCCTTGAGAACCTACATTAGTCCTGATTTACAGTTGAGGGAGCTCAAGCTTAAAGGCATAAATTCTGTGCTGCCCTTAACTGCATAGCCAGTAAGTGGCAGAGGTGAAAACCTCAGTTGTCCTTTCTATGAAAAGACCTTCTGGCCATGACCTGTGAGGGCCACATGTCTTGAAAACTTATGACCTCTTTTTAGAGGTGAGATTCTTCAGTGATTCATTTTCCTTCCTTTGCCCAGTCTTCCTCTTAGCCAGCAGCTAGCCAGGAAAGCCTACAGCCTGGGACTAGATATGGCCAGTGGTGAGGAACGTTGCTTTTCCTCTTTACAGTGGGTGCAGGCCTTAAACTTGTGACCCTGGCCTCCTTGCCACTGTGCTGCCTAGAAAATGCTACATAATGTTCTCAGCAAATGCCATTAGGTCTTTTTTTGTGTGCAAATGAATATAATCCAAAAATATGAATAATTGATGGCTCAGGAACAAAGAATACTGGGCTAGATTGGTGGGAGAGAGAAAGAACTGATATATCTTAGCATGCCTGGGTGGGCTTGGCAACAGGATGATGAAGTTTATTTTTAGCTAAAGTTAGTTTCTCCAGAGTCGATTCACTGTTTTGATAAAGCTGGATAGCTGTCATCTGAGGCAGGGCCCTTTTCACCCAGAAATTGATGAGATTGTGAACATTAGTATTTTCTGTTTCTTTCTTAAAACTTTCCCCTAAAGCTTTCTGATTTTTATCTAGCAGTTACTGAACTCTGAACAAGTACCCAGCCATGACAAACCTATGGAGAGAGAAGGCTGAGGGGCCTAAGCTCCTTCTTGCTGGATATTCCTTAGGGTCCTCTGTAGTGACCTGCTCTAGAGCTCAGCCTCTTGTCACCAGTATGGATGGTATATCCCCTTTGCCTTGGAGCCAGGCTGGGGCAAGTAGAATTCACCCTCAACGACCAGATGTATAAAAGTGAAACACGATATAGGCCAGTGCTGGATTAAGCTTAAGTTTCAGATTAAGAGTTAAAAAAGGTACCAGAGTGACCAAACCTGTAATCTGGTAAAAATTCAGATGATGATTGTAATGTAGTTATTTCTGAGGTGGGCAGGTACTCTGGGGGTTGCACACCAGCATCTCCTTCGCCCTTGGCCTTGTCAGCCTCCAGTTCTGCACCGATGCCCCATGCACCTGGCCAGCAGAGAGGCAAAGGCAGGAGAAGGGAGTGCAAAAAAGGAGGAGACTCAGTGCACTATGATATCTTGGATTGGATTCTGGAACAAAACAAAGACTAATGAAACCTGAATCAAGTTGAATTTAGTTAATAGTAGTGTACTAGTGTTGGTTTCTTAGTTTTGACAAATGGCCAGGTACGATGTTAATAAAATTATAATCTGGATGAAGAGTATGTGAGAACTCTGTCTTTGCAGCTTTTCTGTAACTCTTAAATTATTCCAAAATAAAAAGGTAATTGGAAAAAAGTAGGGAGAGCCAAGAAGAAAGAGGAGAAGGAAGCAAAGGCTGTGGTTTGGAAAAATAGGCCCTGTGATTAGGACGGGGAGATGTTCAAGCCCCTCAGACTTTGGATAGGAAGACCTGAGTCTAGCAGTCAGGCTGACTGGATTCTGATTTAGCTTTGTTGCACACAGGCTGTGAATAGGTTGCTTTGTGTCTTGGTGTCTTTTTTTCCCTGTCTGTAAGTGGAGGATACAGCATCTATTTTGCTCAGTGGGACTCCTGTAAGGCAGAGTATGGTAAGGAAAGTACTCTGAGAAATAAAAATGCATACTCAGATTCCTATTAAGATGCTTTTATTAGGAGTCTGAGCTGGGCTGTATGGTTGAAGGCATCAGGGGTATTTTGGGGTAGGGATGGACAACTCCAGAGGGTGGGGACCACAGAGGTCTCCTGGGTGTTGTGTTCCTGGAGGGATCTCTGCCTTGTGCTTATTGAAAGGCTCATTTTACTCCCCCTGCATTCTCCTTCCTGTTCCCCATTGAGCCAGACTTTTTCCCTTCCTCCCTTGTCCTCCACTTGCCTTTACAGAAACCACTGGTAAAGGACCGGGAAGCTGAGCTTCTGTACTTTGCTGACGTCTGCGCAGGCCCAGGCGGTTTCTCGGAGTATGTGCTTTGGAGGAAGAAGTGGCACGCGAAGGGCTTCGGAATGACTCTGAAGGGCCCTAATGACTTCAAACTGGAGGACTTCTACTCTGCCTCCAGTGAGCTCTTCGAACCCTACTATGGTAAGGACATGGAGGAAGAGGGTCCTGGGGGTGATGGGAGACTGTCTTCTGTGGGGACTCTAGGTCAGGGGCAGTTATTACCCACTGGGCATGTTTTCTTTACTGGGTCCCTGGGGTTTCCAGTCCATGTCATGAATGTCTTGGTTCCCTCTAGACTGTCCCTTTTTATCCCATGCCTGTAGGATGCAGGTTAAACACTCCACTAGGCAAACACTCATCAAAACCATATTAAATCCTCTCTTCGTCTTTTGTGGTGACAGGAGATAATGAAACTGCCTGATCTCCAGCTGAGAATTGGCAGTTATTAACAAATATAAACCCCATGCCCGTCTCCAGCACCGCACACTGGGTGTGGAATGCACTGGGTAGCAGACAGCTCAGCAGCCCCACGGCAGTCCCCTCCACTCTTTCTTGATTGCTGTGATTTGGCAGCAAATCCCAAGTTCTTTTGTAACGGTTCTTATTTAAGAATTGATACTGGTTTCTAAATGTAAGTGCTTTGAAACAACTTCAGTCTTGAAGAGGAAGGCTCTCTGTTTCAGTTGATGACTACTTAACTGGACAACTTTTTGAATTCTGCTTTATTACAGCAGGGCCCTGTCTTTGCCTCTTGGTCCATCACTACAAGGCAGCTTGGCCGGATAGATCCTGCAGTGTGTTGCTCCTCACAGGGCCTTTTCTCCTGGTCCTCAAGGAGTTCCTGTGTTCATAGCCCCAGAGAACTTGTGTCCCATCTCCTGGGACACACAGGGCAGATGAGCTAAATGTGAATCTTGTGTCCTGCCAGGTGAGGGTGGGATCGATGGAGATGGAGATATTACCCGCCCGGAGAACATCACTGCTTTTCGGAATTTTGTCCTGGATAACACAGATCGCAAGGGTGTCCACTTTCTGATGGCCGATGGGGTAAGTGATCTCTCCATAGCGTGATGCTTTAGGGATTTATCATGTTAGAGGCTTGTTTTATTTGGTCCTCTGCTGCTCCAGATGGTGGTGGTTCACTATTCAGATAGTAGGGATGTGTGATATATGTTTTTATTCTTTTTTGCACTTATTTCCAATGATTCCTTTGTCGACATTTGTAATGTTGTGGACATCTTTGCTTGGAGCAAGTGGATTCTTAACTCACTTTCTCAGAGGTCCTTGGTTGGCTGTGAGAGAAGGTAGGGGAGAACCATGACCACAATGGACTAGGCAAAACTGGGAAGAATATTTCCATCATTTGTCACCTGGGTGCGGCTCCGGGTAGAGGCTGTCCTTACACCCCTAAGCCTCCGGATGGCTGACAGATGACCACAAAACCAAAGGTAGCAGCTCGGGGGAACCCACAGGAGACTCTTGTCAGTGGTTGGGGTGAAGTGAATATTCAGGGAGGCTTGTTCTTTGGGCAGCTGTTTGAGGTACTGAGGGCATCCCATTGTGCTGCTGCAGGTAGTCTTTTCTGCAGTGAGCCGCCTCTTACTCTAAGAGGAAGGACAGAGAATGGGGCAATTGCTCTAGGGTCACACGGCTAGAATTGAGAAGAGCCTCAGAGCTCTTTGGGCAGCCTCTCAAGTGGTAACCATGTGGAAAGATGATGGACAGGCAGGATGCTAGCACAGGATCTGAAGATGCCCTGGCTTACCAAAGATTTGTGCACGACAGGGAACACCAGAGAGAGAGGCTTGGGGGATAAAGAGGGCGGGGCTGCTCCGCTGAGCAGATGTGTGGGCCTGATAGTGCTTGGGAGCCATTGGTATCATGTGGCTGGCAGCCAGAATGCAAACTCAAGGGCTGTCTTTCTGCTTAGGCAATGTAGACTGGTTACTTGGGCTTTTTTTTTTCTTTTTTAATTGACCCTACAAATACACATACATTTTGAGAAACATCTGTAAATCTGGAGGACATTGCTAAACAATTTTGGACTCTGAGTTGGTTAGCTATTACCTTTGTAGGACTGCAGGAAGGAGACCTGGTCTGGCTGGAGCCTGCTTAACAGAGGTCAGCTTCCTTTACTTTTTAAAAAAATTATTGTGATAAAAAACACATACAGTGTACCATCTCAGCCATTTTTAAGTGTACAATTTAGTAGTGTTAAGTATATTCACATTTTTGTGAAACATTTCCTTGCTTTTTTCCTTTTTATAAAATTGAAACTCTATAGCCAGTAAACTCTCCTTTCCCCCCTCCTCCAGCTGCTGGCCTCCTTTACTTCTGTGTAAGCTTGGTTCTCTGCTCCCTGTTGGCATCTCACAGGGAGGGAGACCACTCCAGGAATAGCAAGGCTCATTCTTTGAACAGAGACCCTGCCAGCTAGAGGGAGAGGCTCCATGGTCTTGAGACAGGAAAAGGGTTTTGGTCAGCAGAGAAAGAGAGATTACTGTGAGTGTCAAGAGCTGTGCTGACTTTTCTCCTGTCACCATACTGGGGCCTGGTCAGTTATCAGCACAGGGGCTGAGTAGGCCCAGTCAGAGCCATCACACCACTCCCTGGCTCTCGGACTGACCAGGGCATTCTGTTTCCTAGCTTATAGTTGGCCTGTGACCAGCCAGCATTTTGCCTCTGTCCTCCCTTACTCTTCCCCTGGATTCTCACACAGGTTTTATACTTTTTTGGACCATCTCCCTGGAAAAGTAAACTTGGTTCTATCCTCTGGGAGCGATGAAGCAGAAGAAAGGCACTGTTCTAGTTGTCAGTCCTGGGTCCTAGTACTAGCTTCACCCATGAGGAGCCGTATGACCAAGAAAAATAAATTAATTGCTGAGCTGTGTCTTTATCAGTCAGATGGTAGAAGTCAGTGAAAGCACTTGAAGACGTCTTAGTGAAGATGGGGTAGGGATGAATGAGGTCCTCATCGTGTCTCTTTCCTACTCCAATTCTTATCCTCTCATTTCAGGGTTTCTCAGTGGAGGGGCAGGAGAACCTGCAAGAGATCCTTAGCAAGCAGCTGCTGCTCTGTCAGTTCCTCATGGCGCTGTCTGTTGTCCGAACAGGTGACACTTCCTCAACTGTCTCTCTGGCCTAAAACCCATTAGAGGCCCTGTTGGATAAGAGCATGTACAGGGCTTGGGAGTAAAACAAACCAAAAAAAACTGCTTATCTCAGGTGACTGAATGAGGCTAAATGAGAAATTTAGAGGAGTAAGTGTTAACAGAATCCCCAAAGACCCTTCGAAAGCTGAGTCTCCCCCTTAAATTGCCTCTTTTAATAGGCCTAGATGGTAGGTTCTTGGCTTTGTCACATTTACTCCCTGAGGTCACCTTACTGCCTTCTGGAATAGAATCCACTGACTGCTGTTGGTGTTTATGCTCTATAATCTAGGAGGTCACTTCATCTGTAAAACCTTTGACCTGTTCACACCATTCAGTGTGGGGCTCATCTACCTGCTCTACTGCTGCTTCGAACGAGTGTGTCTCTTTAAGCCGATTACCAGCCGTCCTGCCAACTCAGAAAGGTGAGCCTTGCTCTCCTTCTCTAGTTCTAATCAGACTAGTTGACTAAATCTTAGAACAGCACATCCTCATGCATCTCTGGCATAACTACTCAAGCTACATTAAAACCCTGATTTTAAGGATGTAGTTAGAGCCAGTAGGAGTCAGGATTCAGATCCTAGTGGTTCTATGGTGTGCCACTTCAGCCTCTGCCGCCTTCTCCACAAGGCTGATTTCTTACACTAGGTGGGGGATCCTTGGCTTGGTCCAGGAAGGAGATGGTGACCAGAAGAAGGGGCACCTGGAGGGACATAGGCCGGGTGAGGGCAAGGGGGCCGCCAGCCAGAGGCACTGTTGGCATCCCAGTTGGGACACAGTACACTGTGCTCCTGCGTGATGTGAGAGAAGATGGGGCCAGTCTGAATTGCTACGTGGCTTGTTAAAAACAGGTTTCTGGGCCCCATTCCTGGAGAGTCTATTAATTAAGTCTGTAATGTAACAGACTCTCTGGTGATGGTGATGCCCTGGCACAGGGCAGTTGGGAACCAATGCTACAGGAACATAAAAAGGAAAGAAATTGAATTGAACTTTTGCAGCAGAGTCGGTACTGTTATTTGTGCATGGACTTAAGACTGTTTAGCTTTATGACTCAGCAAGGAGTTTGGGGAGGAGGAATGTGGGGGAGAAGCCCTTGCTCAGTGGACTGACAGGGTGTCTTCTGCCAGGTATGTGGTGTGCAAGGGCCTGAAGGTGGGCATAGATGACGTGCGGGATTACCTCTTCTCAGTCAATATTAAACTCAACCAGCTGCAGAATACTGATTCTGACGTCAACCTTGTGGTCCCCTTGGAGGTGATCAAAGGAGACCATGAATTTACTGACTACATGATTCGGTCCAATGAGAGGTAAGCAGACCGGGTGTTTTTCGCTGATGCCGCTGGGGTATCAGGAAAGACCAGAGAGCGAAGGACTGAATGATTGGCTCTTAGTATCACTTTGTCAGTCCTAAAAAATTGGTAACTAGCATTGGTCTGCTTGTTCCAGGGCTCCTTGGACTTTGAGGACTTTGGGGACCCTCATCCTACTCCCATGCCCTGTTCCAATGGTAGCTGGCCAACGGGAACCTGGTTGGTACAGCCCTGCCCATGGGATCCTGAGGAGGATAGTGAAACCTGATAGAGAGCAGTCTTGTCCTGTGTCCCTGGAGGCAGGAGTGATTGCTCTTTAATTGCTTGGATTTGTGAAAGGCTGTCATGGTTGTTGCCTTTTGAAGCTCCCTACTTAGAGATAGGAGATGGCTAGGAAGCAAGGATGCAGCATGCTTTGAAAATTTCTGGTATTAAAGCTTTTTTTTTGCCAGTTCATGAATTCTCCAGACGGCTGATCTGAATGTTTTATTTTGTTTTGTTTTTAAACCTTCTTTAATCCCCCACCCCCCATTGTTACTGGTAATAGTTTGAAGTAGTGACAGTTGGCTCAGTTTTCTATGTGGGCAAGCCTGAGAGAAAAGGTTTTTGAGGTACCTTGGAGAGTTGTATAGTAGAAGTGAATCAGTAGAAGTGCTTTCTCATGGGGCAAAACAGGTGTTGGAGAGGCCATTTCTGAGGGTACAGTCTTGGCTCCCAGAGAAGTTTGAAGGTATAGGTGGGCATGGAGAATCACCGAAGAGGAAGTCTTCACCTGTTTATCCATTGTCCTACAGTATTTTAACTTTCCACAGTACTGCCACATAAGTGCTCTCATCTTGATGGTAATGGGAGGTACCAAGGTGGAACAGATACTGAACTTCAGCATGTTATACATGAGGAAATAGGCTGAACCGGTCTAGAGTCAGCAAAACCACAGCTTTGTAACATTTCTGGACTTCTCTTTGCTGAACTGTGTTGTCATCTCCTGTGAGTGTGTGTGGATGCGTGGCATAGCTGGACTTCTCAGGGGAGCCTGGGTGGCTCCATCGGTTAAGTATCTGCCTTCAGCTCAGGTCCTGGGATTGAGCCACATGTTGGGCTTCCTGCTCAGCAGGGAGTCTGCTTCTTTCCCTCCCCCTGCCCCCACCCCGCTCATGTTCTCTCTCTCATCCACTCTCTCTCAAATAAATTCTTAAAAAAAAAAAACTGGACTTCTCAGTACTCCCCAAAATGGAGTGTTTAAGCAATCCTATATTGATCCATTTTCTTTCTTTTCTTAAGAAGATTGATATATAATTCCATAATTGAAATGCAGATCTTATATGTACACTTCAATCATTTTTGACAAGTGCATATATCCATGTAGCCTACATTTCTATTAAAATTTAAAAAAATACAGTATATGTTAATAAAAAAAATTACTGTAACCTCAGGAAATTTCTTTATGTCCCCAGCCACCAATCTTGAAGTAACCACTCTTATTTTTATCATCATAGATTAGTTTTGCCTATTCTAGAACTTTGTATAAATGGAATCATCTATAGACACTTCTGTGTCCGTTTTTTTTCTCCTTACCATAATGTTTTTGAGAGTCTTTCTTGTGGTGTTTGTTTTGTTCCTTTTCATTGCTGAGTACTAGTCCATTGTATGGACATACTAAATTTATTCTTCTGTAGATGGACACTTAACGATATTTCTAGTTTGGGGCTGTTACAAATAAAGCTGCTAAAACATTCTTGTGCAGGGCTTTTGATGGACAAGTGCTTTCATTTCTTTTAGATAAGTATCCAGGAGCATTAATTCTAGATCATAGGTTAGATGTGTTATTTAGCTTTTTAATAGTGCCTTGCAGTTTTCTAACACGCTTCTACCAGTTTATACACCCTCCAGGAGAGTGTGAGCATTCTGATTGTTGTATGTCTTTGCCAACATTTCATGTTGTTAGTCTTTTTCATTTTTGCCATCCTGGTGAGGGTGTAGTATTTGATCATTGTGGGTTTTTTTTTTATATGTATTTTTAAAATTGAATGTTGTATTAGTTTCAGGTATATAACATAGTGATTCAGTGTTTATATACACATATGAAATGGTCACTATAGGAAGTCTAGTTACCATATGTCACCGTACAAAGTTGTTACATTATTATTAACTGTGTTTCTGATGCTGTACGTTATATTCCTGTGTCTTATTTATTTAACTGGAAGACTGTACCTCTTAATCCCCTTCACATAGTTTGTCCTTCCCCTCACTCTTTCCCCTCTTTCAACCATCAGTTTGTTGTCTGTATCTGTAAGTCTGTTTCCATTTTGTTTTTATTTGTTCATTTGTTTTTTCAGTCCCACATGTAAGTAAAGTCATATGGTTTTTGTCTTTCTGTATCTGGCTTATTTCACATAGTGTAATAGCCCCCAGGTCCATCCACATTGTTACAGATGGTAAGAGTTCATTGCTTTTGGTCAAGTAATATTCTGTTGCATATATTCATCTTCTTTATCCATTCATCTATTGATGGACATTTAGCTTGCTTCCAAATTTTGGTTATTATAAATAATAGTGTGACGAACCTAGGGGCACATATGGCTTTTTAAATTAGTGTTTTTGGGCGCCTGGGTGGCTCAGTGGGTTAAAGCCTCTGCCTTCAGCTCAGGTCATGATCTCAGGGTCCTGGGATCGAGGCCCACATCAGGCTCTCTGCTCAGCGGGGAGCCTGCTTCCTCCTCTCTCTCTGCCTGCCTCTGCCTACTTGTGATCTCTCTCTCTGTCAAATAAATAAATAAAATCTTAAAAAAAAAATAAGTGTTTTTGGTTTTTTTTGGTTAAATATCTAGAAGTAGAATTGCTAGACTGTGGTAGTAGTTCTGTATTTTTAATTTTTTGAGAAAACTCTATACTGTTTTCTGTATTGTGTGCACCAATTTATATTCCTACCAACACTGCACAGGATTCCCTTTTCTCCACATCTTCCCTAGCATGTGTTGTTTCTTTTCTTTTTCGTAATAGTCATTCTGTGAGGTGATATCTCGTGGTTTTGATTTGCATTTCTTTGATAACTAATGATGTTGAGCCTCTTTTCATGTGTTTATTAGCTGTTTGTATATTTCTTTTATGATGTGTCTCTTCAAGTCTTTAGACCATTTAAAAATCGATTTGTCTTTTTATTAAATTGTAGGAACTCTTTCTATATTTTGAATACAAGTCTAGTTTCAAATATATGTGTAGTGAATATTTTGTCCTAATGTGACTAACCTGTTCATTTTCTTGATAGTATCTTTGGATAAGCAGAAAGGTAAATTTTTTTAATCATTTTTTTGTGGTTAAATATACATAAAATGAAGTTTACCATTTTGACCCTTTTTAAAATGTATCATTCAGTGGCATTAAATAATAGTCATTCACATTGTTATGGAACCATCATCACTGTATATTTCCAGAATGCTTTAATCATCCAAAACAGAAATTCTGTAGCCATTAAACAATAAATCCCCATTTTCCCCACTCTAAGCCCCCGGTAATCTTTATTATACTGTCTAGCTCCATGACTATACCTGTTCTAGGTACCTTATATAAGTGGAATCATACAGTATTTGTTCTTCTGTGTCTGGCTTATTTCACTTAGCATGTTTCATGATTCATCATGTTGTAGCATATGTCAGAATTTCAGTCTTTCAGGGCTAAATAATATGTTCCATATGTATATACCACATTTTGTTTATCTGTTTCTTTGTTGTTGGACATTTGGATTGTTCCCACATTTTAGCTGTTGTGAATAATACTGCTCTGAATATTGGTGTGCAAGTAACTGAACCCCTGCTTTCAGTTCTTTTCTGTATATACCAAAAAGTGGAATTGTTGGATCACGTGGTAATTCTGCTTAAATGGTGCAAGAACCGCCATACTATTTTTTACAACATCTGCCACATTTCACATTCCCACCAGATTTCTCAACATCTTCGTCAGCACCTGTTACTGTCTGTCTCTCTTTTTTTTTCATTTTTTCAATAATAACCATCCTAATGGGTGTGAAATGGTATCTTACTATAGTTTTGACTTGTATTCCCTAATAACTAATGATATTGTACATATTTTTATATTGGGCTATTTGTGTATCTTCATTCATCTAAGGAATGCCTAATTTAGTCTTAAATTGGTTTGTTTTTCATTTTTTAATTGTAGGAGTTATTTATCTATTCTGTATATTAATCCCTCATCAGATATATGATTTGAAAGTATTTTTCTCATCCTTTGCTTTTTCCCCCATATTATGTTCTTCAGTGTACAGTTTTTTTAAGTGATTTTTTTTTAAGATTTTATTTATTTGTCAGAGAGAGAGAGAAAGAACAGCAGGCAGAGGGAGAAGCAGGCTCCCCATTGAGCAGGGACCCCTATGTGGGGCTCAATCCCAGGACTTCAGGACCATGACCTGAGCCAAAAGCCAATGCTTAACCAACTGAGCCACCTGGGCGTCCCCAGTGTACAGTTTTTAATTTGATGTAGTTCATTTTTTTCTTTCATTGCTTATGCTTTTGGTGTAATATTCAGGAAATCATTATTAAATCCAACATCATGAAGTATTTTGCTATGTTTTCTTCTAAGAGTTTTAAAGTTTTAGCTTTAATATTTAGGTCTTTGATCCATTTTGAGTTAATCTTTGTAGATGTAAGGTAACGGTCCAGCTTCATTCTTTTGCATGTAGATATCCAGTATCCCCAGCCCACTTGTTGAATTGACTGTTCTTTCCTTAAGGAATTGTCTTGGTACCCTTGTTGAAAATCATTTGATTATATATGCAAGCGTTTATTGGTGGGCTCTGTATTCTTTTCCATTGGTCTGTAGCTTTGTAGTAAGTTTTGAAACGAGGAGGTGTGAATCCTTCAATTTGTTTTTTTTTTTCAAAACTGTTTTGGCTGTGTGGTCTCTTGAAATTCCATATGAATTTTCAGATGGGTTTTTCTGTTTTTTTTTTTTTTTTTGTAAAAACTGCCATTGGGATTTTGATAGGGATTGCATTGCATTTATAGATTGCTTTGGATAGTATTATTCTATTAACAATATTGGGTCTTCCAATCCATGATCACAGGATGTCTTTCCATTCATTTATGTCTTTTTCCATCTTGTCAGCAGTGTTTTGTAGCTTTTAGTGTACAAGTCTTACAGTTTTTTAATTTATTCCTAAGTATTTTATTCTTTTTGACACTACTGTAAGTGGAGTTGTTTCCTTGATCCTTTTCAGATTGTTCATTATTAATATATAGAAATGACTAGTTTTTGTGTGTTGATTTTGTATCCTGCAGGTTGGCCAAATTTGCTTATAAGTTATAAAAGTTTTTGGTAGAATCTTTAGGGTTTTTGCGTAAAAGGTCATGTTATCTGTGAACTGAGAACATTTTTACTTATTTTTCTTTCAATTTGGGTGCCTAGAATTTTTAAATTTTGATGATGAAATCTATCAGTTTTTTCTTTCTGTTGTGATTTGATTTTTTTTTACCCTGAATAGTCTTGGCCTACAAATAAGTCATGAAAATATTCTTCTGTTTTCACCTAGAAGTTTCATTCATTTAGGTCTGTAGTCCACCCGAAATTAATTTTTGCATGTGGCGTGATGGTAGGAGTCGATATTCTTTTTTTTCCTTATAGATACCCATTCTAGCACCATTTATTAAAAACACCTTCCTTTTTTCATTTAATTGCCTTGGCACTCTTGCTGAAAATTATTAGACTATATATATATGCATGATTGATTATATCTAGAGCACTCTGTTCCATTCTGTCAATCTGTTTGTCCTTTGCCATATTCTCTTGATGACTGTACCTTGAAACAAGTTACTTTCAGGTCAGGTAGTATGTGTTCTCCAGCACTGCACTGATCTTTTTCAAGACTGTTAGCTAGTCTCAGGGTTTTTTTTGTTTTGTTTTTTGTTTTTTGTTTTTTTAGTTCTGTGTAATTTTAAAATCAGTTTGTCAGTTCCTACAAAAAGCCTGCCGGAGTTTTGATGGAGATTACATTGAATTTATGAATCAGTTCAGTGGACATCTTAACAAAATGGAATCTTCCCATCCTTAAATTAAAAAATGACCGCTTTGGGGCGCCTGGGTGGCTCAGTTGGTTAAGCGACTGCCTTCGGCTCAGGTCATGATCCTGGAGACCCGGGATTGAGTCCCACATCGGACTTCCTGCTCAGCGGGAAGCCTGTTTCTCCCTCTGTCAATCCCTCTGCTTGTGTTCCCTCTCTCACTGTGTTTCTCTCTGTCAAATAAATAAATAAAATCTTAAAAAAATAATAATAAATAAAAAAATAAAAAATGGCCGCTTAGTTTTTTTAATGTCTTTCAGCAGAGTTTTATAGTTTTCAGTATAGAGGTCTTACATATCTTTTGCTAAATTTATCCTTAAGAATTTTGTGCATTTGGATGTATTGTGAGTAGTATGTTTAAAATTTCATTTTCTATTTATTTGCTAGTATGTTGTATACTGACTGTGTATCCTGTGAGAAAGTTTAATTTACTTATTGGTTCTATGAATTTGACTATTTCAGATACCTTATTCTATAATTAGAATCATGCAGTATTGGTCTTTTTTTTTTTTTTAAGATTTTATTTATTTATTCGACAGATCACAAGTAGGCAGAGAGGTAGGCAGAGAGAGGAGGAAGCAGGCTCCCTCCCAAGCAGAGAGCCCGATGTGGGCCTCGATCCCAGGACCCTGAGACCATGACCCGAGGCGAAGGCAGAGGCTTTAACCCACTGAGCCACCCAGGTGCCCAGTATTGGTCTTTCTATAACTAGTTTATTTCACGTAGCACGATGTCTGCAAGGTTCATTCATGTTGTCTCATGTTGCTTAATTTCTTTGTTTTTAGAGTCGGGATAATACTCCAGTGTAAGTAAAGGTGGGCCTTGTTGGCTTCGTCAGTAGAATATGTGACTCTTGGTCTTGAAGTTTTAAGTTTGAGCCCTACATGTGGTGTGGAGTTTACTTAAGATAAAAAAATTTAAAAAGATAATCATATGTATATTACCACGTTTTCTTTATTCATCTGTTAGTGGACATTTAAGTTGTTTCTATATCTTGGCAGTTAGTGTATAGTGAACATGCGGGTGCTGTATCTTCTCGAGATCCTGATTTCAGTTCTTTCGGATAAATACCCACAAGAGGAATTGCTGGATCATATGGTAGCTCTGTTTTGGTTTTTTTTTTTTTTTCCTTTTTGTCTTGTTGCACTGACTAATTCCTCCAGTTTTATTGCACTGACTGATTCCTCCATTTTGATGTTGAATTGAAGTGATAAAAGGAGATAGCTTTGTGTTATTCTTGATTTTAAGTGTTAAGTGTTTAATCATTAAGTATGGTGTTGGTAGGTTTTTTTTTTAAGCGTCCTTTTTTTTTTTTTTTAAGATTTTATTTATTTGACAGAGAGAAACACAGCCAGAGAGGGAACACAAGCAGGAGGGTGAAGGAGGGAGAAGCAGGCCTCCTGCCGGGCAGGGAGCCTGATATGGGGCTCGATCCCGGGTCTCCGGGATCATGACCCAAGCCAAAGGCAGTCGCCCGACCAGCTGAACCACCTAGGCACCCCTTAAGGGTCCTTTATCTGAGTTTTATTTAATTTTGACTTTGTTTAAAGTTTTTATCATGAATGGATGTTTGATTTGTCAAATACTTTTCCTGTATCTTTAGAAATTATTATATTTTTCTTTATTCCATTAATACAGTGAGTTACATTGAGTGATTTTCAAATGGTAAATAAATCTTGCATTTTTCAGTATGGTTTATCATTCATATATTGCTATATTTGATTACTGATATTTTATTGAGTCTGTGTTCATGAGGTGTATTAGTCTCTAAATCTGTATTCTCTGTTGTTCTTAATGAATAGACCTTTTGTCATTATGAAATATCCTTCTTTGTCTGTAGTAATATTTTTTGTCTTGAAATCTATTTGGTAAATATAGCCACATCAACTTTCTTTTACTTAGTATTTGTTTGGTTTGTCTTTTTATGTCCTTTTATTTTCAACCTGTCTTTACTTTGTAAATAACATATGCTTGGATCTTACCTTCTTATGCAGTGTGACTGTCTCTGCCTTTTTTTTTTTTTTAAGATTTTATTTATTTGACAGAGAGAGAGAGATAGATCACAAGTAGGCAGAGAGGCAGGCAGAGAGAGAGGGGAAAGCCAACTCCCTGCAGAGCAGAGACCCCGGTGTGGGCCTTGATCCCAGGACCCTGAGATCATGACCTGAGCGGAAAGCAGAGGCTTAACCCACTGAGCCACCCAGGCGCCCTGTCTCTGCCTTTTAATTAGAGTGTTTAGTACAGTTACATGGGATATAATTATTGATATGTTTGAGTTTAAATCCTCTGTCTTGGTGGTTTGATTTCTGTTTATCCTTTTTGTTTCTTTTTGTTCCTTCCTTTTTTGGGAGGGAAAGTTTGATACTTTTTTAATAGTCCTTTGTATCTCCTTGGGTTTTTTCTTTTCTTATACCTTTTGTGTTATGTTTTAGCTGTTTCAGAGATTACAGTGTGCATCTTTAATTTATCTTGGTTTACTTTCAAAAAGTATTCTACTTCATGAAAATGTAAGAACCTTACCTAAGTAAATACACATTTACTTGCATATATGTATTATTTCATATAGACTGTACTTTACCTTGCTGTTATTTTAATTTTAAACTATAAAGTCTTTATCATCTTTAAAAGAGATTTAAAGGTACACATGCCTGTACAGGCATCTCTCAGAGATACTGTGGGTTTGGTTCTAGACCACTGCCATAAGGTAAATATTGCAATACAACAAGACAAATTAATTTTTTTGTTTCTCAGTGCATATAAAGTTTTGTTAACACTATACTATAGTCTGTTAAGTGTACAATAGCATTATGTACAAAAGACAATGTACAAATCTTAATTTAAAACTACTACGTTGCTAAAAAATGCTAAGCATTTTCTGCACTTTCAGCGAGTTGTAATCTTTTTGCTGGTGCCTGGTCTTGCCTTGCTGCTGATAGCTGCTGACTGATCAGGGTAGTGGTTACTGAAGGTTGGGGTGGCTGTGGCAATTTCTTAAAATAAAACAACGGTTTCTAAAAATAAGACAACATTTGCCAGGTTGAATGACTCTTCCTTTCATGAACAGTTTCTTTGTGGCATGCAGTGTTGTTCGATAAGGTTTACCAACAGAACTTCTTTCCAAATTGGAGTCAGTCCTCTCAAACCCTACCGCTGCTTTATCAACTAAGTTTTTTTTTTTTTTAAGATTTTATTTATTTATGAGAGAGATAGCGAGAAAAGGAACACAAGCATGGGGTGCTGGAGAGGGAGAAGCAGGTTTCCCGCTGAGCAGGGAGCCTGATGCGGGGCTTGATCCCACGATGCTGGGATTGTGACCAAGCCGAAGGCAGTCTAGCTCAACAGCTGAGCCACTCAGGTGCCCCTATCAACTAAGTTGATGTAATATCCTAAGTCCTTTGTTGTCATCTCAGTAGTCTTCATAACATTGTTACGGGGAGTAGATTCCGTCTCAAGAAACTACTTTTTTTGCTTATCCATAAGCAGCAGCTCCTCATCTCTTAAAGTTTTATAGCAATTCAGTCTCATTTCAGGCTCCATAGTTCGCTGATCACAGATTACCATGACTAATAATAATAATAAAGTTTGAAATATTGTGAGAATTACCAGAATGTGAAATGGAGACATGAAGTGAGCAAATGCTCTTGGGAAAATGGCTCCAATAGATCTGCTTGACACAGGGCTGCCAAAAACCTGCAATTTGTAAAAAATGCATTATCTGTGAAGTACAGTCATATGAAACACAATTAAATGAGGTATGTCTGTATTTGTACAATTTTTTTTTAAAGGTCTTTGATACTGACTGACCTATTTACCTGTTCTGGTGTTCTTCATTCCTCCCTGCAGACCCAGGTTTCTATTTGGAATCATTTCCCTCTGGCCCAAAGAATTTCTTTTAGCCTATTTTCGTTGGGCAAGTGTACTGGAGTAATTCCTTCAGCTTTTGTCTTTTCAATATGTATTTATTTCCCTTTCATCTTTGAAGGATATTTTCACTGGATATAGAATTTGAGGTTGCCTATGTTTCTATTTCAGCACTTGAAGCATAATGTTCCACTGTTTTCTGCCTTCCTTGTTTCTAATGAAAATCAGTCGTTATTCTTACTTTTTGTGCATGTCTTGTGTCCTTTTCCTCTGACTGCTTTCAAGATTGTCCCTTTATCTTTGTTTTCAGCATGTTGACTATGACGTGTTTATATATGGTTTTCTTTGTGTTGATTCTGCTTGGGGTTCTCTGACGTTGGATCTGTGGATTAATTTCATTTATCAGTTTGGGAAAATTCTTGGCTGTTATCAGTATTTTTGTCCTATTCTTTTTTCTGCTTCTGAGACTACTTGTTTATGGTAAACTTTGCTGTTGTCCTATAGAGCTTCAATGCGATGTGTTTTTGTCACTTTTTTCTCTCTTTATGTTTCACTGATGTTCCTCTACTGTTTTCAGTATGCTGTTAAGCCCATCAGAATCATTCTGCATCTCTAATGTATACTCTATCTCTAGAATTTTTGTTTTTTAGAAGTGTGGTTTCTATATCTCTGCTGAAATTCTCTGTTTTGCACGCACATTGTACATCTTTTCTGCTAGATCCTTTAACATGTTTTTTAGTTATTTTCGGGGCCCTGTCTGATAATTCCAGCATTTGGGCCCTTTTCTGGATCTCTCACCGTTGGATTGTTTTTCCTCTTGCTAGTTGGTCACATTTTCTTGCTTTATCACATGTCACATACTTTTTTATTTAATGCCAGATATTGTGTATAAAAGAATATTGGGGATTAAAGTAGAAAGGGCAGCTGTTAGTATAGGGTTTAGTCTCTTGTTGAGCTGAGTCTGGATTTTGTTGTTGCTTTATTTAGAATTAGTTCACCACTGCTTTCAAATTTTTAAGATCGAGATCAGAACCTTCCTTTTAGCAGGACTTGGGAGCAGTGTCTACAGGGTTTGACTCAGTTCTGTTTTATTGTGAGCAAGCCCCATGTAACTTGACCTTGGGGTGTGATCAAGTGGTCAAGGGAATTCTCTTTCAGGTCTTCAGCCCTTCTCCCCCAAACAGAGATAGCACTGCCCTGGCCTAACTTCTCCTTTTTGATGTCTTTTGGCTGTCTTTTTTGGTAATCCTTCTGAAATTAAATCTTCTCCCCCCCTTTCTCTTTAGCCACTGTAGTCTGCAGATCAAAGCTCTGGCCAAAATCCATGCTTTTGTTCAAGACACGTAAGTGTTGCCCACTCCCCAGAATTCACCTATTTCAAGGAAATATCTTTTCATTTTGCTCTAAGCTCTTTGTTTATTTCATTTCAACAAATGTTTTAAAACATCTACTCTTTTCTCTTATACCCTGCTGTGGTCTGTGAAGCATGCCAGAGATGTATATAGCATGAACCTTGCCCTCAAAGACTTTGTGTTTGGGCAGAGAAGAGTAACCCAGGAAAAGGATACAGGAAGAGTTATTAATATTGCATCAGAAAATGTAGAGTGGCGTAGTATGAATAGAATATATGATGTTCAGGGGACATGGAGTAAAGAGTGATCCAGAGAGGGGAGATAGGACTGGTCAAGGAAAACTAGCCCTCTGGTAGGGGGTGAGCATAAGCTGATTCAGCTTTCTGGGACATAGTGACATCCACTGGGATGGACTTAATGTGGCCTCTGTCAGCAGAGGAGGAGCCAGAACATGCTGATGGGTAATTGAGAGAAGGCTGCATGGGGAATTCTGGCATCCAAGGTGACCAGGAGGGTAGGCTCCCTCCCTTTGTGGTGGGAAGCGTAGGTCATCCCATTTGTATACCTTGGAGCTTCCATCTTTAAGGGGCAGAGCTGTGTGAGTGCTGTTAGCATCCTGAGCTGATGGCAATGTGGCCTCAGTGTGTGTACACATGTTTACTCATGTGGGCTTCCTCTCTCTGGGGGTTCTGAGGGGTACATCTCTTGGTGGTTTTAATCACTCGTTGGCTTCATTTTCCCAGGACCCTGAGTGAGCCTCGGCAGGCAGAGATCCGGAAAGAGTGCCTTCGACTTTGGGGGGTGAGCATCGCCCCAGCCCATTTTGCTCCAGGGAGGGGAAGCTGTAGAGAAGAGTGGATTGACCAACGCTGTCACCTTAGGGTCTCCTCCTCTTTGTGTGAAAACGTCTGCCTACCCTCATAGCATTCCAGAGCTGGCTGTCTCTGAATTGATGAGAGTTACCTTCTTGGCCCTTTCACTGTCGGTGTGGTCCTACAGTTGGGTCAGAAAGGACAAGGGTGGTGGGTGAGCAGGCCTCGTTTTGCTGCTGGGGCCCTGTACAGCAACACTGCCCACAGAGAGCTCCAAAGAGAGGGAAGTGGCCTTTGTGGTATACAGCCACAGGGACTGAAGTGGGGCAGTGGCTGGATTACCCACCTCCATCTCCTGCTTTAGCCCCCTTTGTTAGGTATCATTGCCTCTTCCCCTGTCTGGACCTATCTCCTCATCTGCATATCCTCACACACAGCCTTTGTGGAAAATGCCTTTGAAAATCAAAGCTCGTTGCTGTCTCCTTTCAGATCCCAGACCAGGCTCGAGTTGCTCCTTCTTCTTCAGACCCTAAATCTAAGTTCTTTGAGCTAATCCAGGTAAGCGTGGTATCTGGTGAAAATAAAAAGTTAGAGGCCTAACGTTAGGTGTGGGAGGTATCGTTGAGATTCCCCCAGATGCCTGGTCTCCAGAGGGCTTGTGCAAGCACCTCCCAGGCTCTCAGGGGCTAGGCTGAGGCCACCGTAGGTGGGAATCTTTGGTGTAGGGTGTTGAGTTCCCCAAGAGCCCCTCGGGTTGTCTGAAGATTCTTGTCCTGACATGTGATGTACTCAGCATTCCCACTTGCCAGAAGGGTGGAGCTGGCTATCACTCCCTGGCAAGTTTAGGGTCACATGAGATTTGCCTGCAGGGGAGACAGTGAAGTATGGGATGATCTCAGGTGAGGGAGCCAGGCCAGGAGAGGCTGTGAGGGGAGCTTCAAGTGGGGCTGGCTTACCCTAGACTCCCTGTTCTGTTTCTGGTGAGCTGGTCCTGGAATAAGTCTTCTGCCCTGTTTTTTTTTTTTTTTTTTTTTTCTAACCTGACTTCCAGCTTTTCTCTGGGCTTCATTTAAATCTGGCCCAGATCATGGGCCATTGTGCTGGTTTTGTGGGTTCAAGGACTGGGGAATGGGGTTCAAGATGACCTTGAAAGACTAGCATGTGTACATTTTTCTAAATGGGGCAGAGAGGTCACTTAACTGCCTCAGACTAACTACTGATGAGTCCTCGCCTTTAGTTTTATTGAAGGGTGGCTTTTATATTCTGGTGACATTTCCTTATGGCTCTGGTAAATTGATCTGTACTCAGGGACTCAGTGTTCTTTCCCTTCTCAGCCTGTCCTAATAGGTCCTAAAGGAACACTCCAAGCAGATGGAATTAAATCCCAGTTAGCACATGGTTAGGTAGAGCAAGGTTGCAGGGGGCTGTGTTCCAGAAAACCAGTGCTTCCTGTTCCTCACCTCTCCTAGCCTGCCCCTACCCCCATACAGGTACCCCTGCTGAGCGTCTGTCCATTCCCCCCCAACCCAGCCGTGTTTTCTCTGACCCTGGGCTGCAGGGCACGGAGATTGACATTTTCAGCTATAAGCCCACACTGCTTACCTCCAAAACCCTGGAGAAGATCCGCCCAGTGCTTGACTACCGCTGCATGGTGTCTGGCAGCGAGCAGAAGTTCCTCATCGGCCTGGGGGTAAGTCTGCTGCTGCCTTCCCATCTAGTAGTTGGGGTGTGGAGCCTTGGTCTAGGTCTGTGGGAGTCTAGACAGCTGCCTGCCACACTTGGTGTATGTTCCTTTGGCACCAGGGAGCTGGGGCTTTGACCCCAGGGAAGGTATTTCTTAAAGCTTCACTTTGTTCTGAGTTAGCCAAGTGTCATTCATCCATTCAGTTTTTCATCCATTCGGTTCACACATTTGCTTACTCATCTCTGTGCACTGCTAAAGGGAACACCGGTTCTTTTCTTGTGACGTTAAGCTTCTTAGGCTAGCAGAATGGTCAGCAGGCTAATATGGTTTGAATCCATGCAGCCATTTCTTTGCAACACCATCCCTCGTTATTCTGTCTTGCTCTGGAGCCCTTGGAGTCTAAGATAAGGGAAGGCCTTGGCAATTTTTTCTCTTTTCTTTTCTTTTTTGTGAGAGGGCGTGTATATGAGCAAAGGCGGGTGGGGGAGAGGGAGAGAGAGAATCTTAAGCAGGGTCCACGCCCAGCACTGAGCCCAAGGACCTCATGGTCCTGAGATCATGACCTGAGTCAAAACTGAGTCAGATGCTTAACTGACTAAGCCCCCCCCCCCAGGCACCCCAAGCCTTGGCAATTCTTTATCTTAATTGGCTGAAGTCATCATTGCTTTCTTTCCACTCTGCCTTGTATCTCTGTGTAACTTTATCTCTCCTCCCTCACTTACTTTGTGTTCTCTCACATTTGATCTTTTTCTCTTTTTACTTTCTGTCCGTCGCCCCACCCCCCTCTCCCCGGCTCACTGGATCATTCTGCAAGCTGACCTTAGAGATACCTGCACCAAATTTCATCTTTCCTGACAGTCACTTATTGTGGACTTAGGCCTTTTGAATGGTGCCCTGGGCCTGTTCCCTCCCACCAGGACCACCAGATCCCTATTGCTAAAGTATAAGTGGCTAATTTCTCCTAGACATTTTCTTCTGACATTTCCCAGCTCCATCAGCTTATAGCTGACAACTGAAAGCCCTTTAGAGAACTGAGCCTCTCACCCCTCGATCTGCATGCCTGCCTGAATGGGCCCTTTCTCTGTGCCCCATAGAAATCCCAGATTTACACATGGGATGGCCGCCAGTCAGACCGGTGGGTCAAGCTGGACCTGAAGACAGAACTACCCCGGGATACACTGCTGTCTGTGGAGATCGTCCATGAGCTGAAAGGGGAGGTCAGAGGTGGTTCTGCTGATGTGTTCTGGCCCTGCCAGCTAAGCTGTATAGCTAAGCTCCTCTTGAATTAATTGGGTTACGCTGTATGTGGTGCTTGACGGGGCCTAGGGCTGGAGGAAGGCTTTGTAATAATTCCTCCCCCTTGAGTAGTTGCTCTAAACCGTAATATGTTCAGGTAGGAAGGACCACCTATGTGTGTAAGAGGGGATCTCAATCATCTCTGGGCAGCAAGGGCCCTAGTGAGCCTGCTGGGTATTTTTTAGCTGCTGATTTTGTTTTTACCAGGGATCCTTTGAGCTTTGGCCATTATCGCCATACAGATGACTTTCAGAACGATCAGTGGGAAGAGTTAACAAAACTGGGAAGCTAGGCTCTGGCTGAAGGGCCATGGTGGCCGCTTCTCCCTGGGTTTCGGGGGGGAGGGGCGGCTTATCAGCCACAGTTGCAGATCTCTGCCTGCTCAGAAGTCTGGGCCAGTGTGTTGCTGAGAATGAGCTGGGAAGGGGGCAAGAGAAACATCTTGTTTTTGGCATCCTTCCCTTCTCTGACTCTAGGTAGAATGGAGACCAGCATGCCAGGGGTGGGCAGACTGGGCCCCAGGCCAGCGCCTGGCAGGGTGGACAGTGTACTTGTCCTTCTAGGGAAAGGCCCAGCGGAAGATTAGTGCTATCCACATCCTTGATGTCCTCGTGCTGAATGGCAGTGACGTGCGGGAGCAGCACTTTAACCAGCGGTTTGACCTGGGCCCTGGGGGTGGGGTGGGTGGGGTAGCCCAGGGCAACTCTGTGGCAGCAGTCTCTGGGGCTTGACCCCTCCCCTGAGTCTTCCTTGCCAGAGGTTAGCCTTAGTTTCCCTTTCCCACCCACAGGCCAGTTCCAGAGGCAGGGAGAGGAATTACTGTGGGCACTGCAGAGTAAGCTAGGGCGTGGACCTTGAAGGCCACAGATATCAGCACACACTATTTTGCCATAGCTGTTCAGATCAGAAGTGATGTGTGTGTTAAGGCTGAGCAAGATAACCTTACAGAGAGAGGGTCTCTAAAGAACAAGTCTTAAGCATGGGTGGTGCCATTTCAGTCTGTTCATCTGGATCCCTTTTGTTTGTGGATCGATGCCTGATCAGTTGTTGGGTGGGACAAAAAGGAGGGACATCTGACACTGCTGTGTTGCTGATGACACACATAAGGTGGTTTTTCTCTGTGGTATGCTGTGGTATCAGTGGTTTTGGGGTGAGTGGACATAGACGATAAAGATGATAGGCTGTAGTGAGGGGGACCAAGCACACCTCAAGGCACACTTTGGGAAAGCCTCCCAGGATGGAGCCAGACTGGGTGTGGGGGTGTTAGTTGGAATCCAGAGAGGGTGGGCCTGCATAACAATGGCAGTGAAGGGTGGGAGGGCTGCCTCTCAGAACGTTGTTCTGCACACTTGGAAGTGTTCATTTGTGGCTGCCGTGGAAATGCACTGGGGGCCAGGGTGCTAGTGGAGGTGCCTTTGCTTGCCTGAGAGTCTCTGTTTGAACTGTAGAATTCAGCTTGCTGAGAAATTCGTGAAAGCCGTTTCCAAGCCCAGTC
The DNA here is from genome assembly GCA_004023965.1 of Spilogale gracilis. Taxonomy (NCBI): domain Eukaryota; kingdom Metazoa; phylum Chordata; class Mammalia; order Carnivora; family Mephitidae; genus Spilogale; species Spilogale gracilis. The sequence continues at coordinate 50,957 of PITA01007091.1, read as the reverse complement.
GGCCTGACATGAATCCCATCAGGTGAGCATATGGTCTCTCCCTTCCAAACGCATTCTTACTGCTTTGTGTCGAGTGCTGGCTTCCCCATCCTATGGGGGATGGGAGAGTCAGTAGAGGGGACCTGGCAAGGTTGACTTTAGATAAGACTACCACCCTTGGTGAGTGTGAATTGTTTGGGGGGTGGTTTGCAAGGATAGGTGTCTCCTTTGCCCCAGAGTCTCTCCCCACCCTACCTGTCCCCGTGGGCCAACCTCCTCCAAAAGAGAGATTTATTCCTAGGGGTTAAGGTGTCTCCATTTAAGACACACATGCTCTTGAGGGTGTTCACACACCTTGTGAATCGCACATTCACGCTCGAATGTCATTAGCATATCACCTGGCCTCATTTTTTTCAGGTAAGAAAAGGCTGTTAAGGGAATGGGGTTTTTGAACATGAAAAAGAGAAAGTTTATTGCCACGTTATTAGGTAGTGTGAAAGTTCCAGGTCCCTGAGGGAGGAGAGGAGGATGAGGACAGTCAGGGAGCCGACAGATAGGGAACAGACTTTCCAGGTTGCCCCCAGGTCAGAGGTTATTACCTTTGGGGCTTCATGTGACTAGAGAATGAGGTGTCTGTTTATACTTTATGTAAAATCTCCTGTCTGCCATGTCTTGAGGGCCACCTTCCAGGGACCCTCCCTGTGTTGCTGGTGGTCTGCTTTCTGGGCTCCTTGGGGACCTTACCCAGTAGCAGTTCCAAAGATGTATTCAAAGGCCCCCGGAGGTGGAGGACCCCTGTGTCCTGAGTAGGGGTCCCCCTACTCCCTATGGTCAAAGGCCTGTTAGAACTGTTTGGAAGTAACTCTGCTACAGGAAGCCCTAAAATCCATGGTGACAGACCTGGGCATGAGCATTGACCTTAGTGCTTCTGCCCATGGTGACAGGGAAGGTAACCTGGGGCGGGAATTCTGGCAGACAGCTTTGTCAGCCTGACCTTGCCCTTTTGCCCTTCCGTAACCATAGTTGTGCTCCCCAGTTGCCCTGGGCCAGGCCCAAGGTGGTGTTTGGTAGCACTGAGCTAGGGGCATGTCTGTGAGGGACGGCAGTGAGCCAGGCTGGGGCGGTCCTCATTCTGGTGGGTTGGGGGTGCAAGGGCCCGAAGGAGAGGACAAGGACAGGCAGGGTGCCTGCTTCCAGGCTCCTGCTTCCCAGCTGCTGCCAGACAAGAATGTCTGCCCCCTAGTCCCAGGAAGCCTTTGTCCTCTCTCCACACAGGGTGAAGGAGGTGTACAGGCTGGAGGAGATGGAGAAGATTTTTGTCAGGTGAGTGACCCTGCCTTTGCTCAGGATTTGAGTGGAGTTGGCGGGGGGAGGGGCAGTGTGTGTGCAGCAGTGTTCATTTTTTGCAGAGATGAGTTGCAGGGAAGGCAGTGAGTTGGTCCTGGCAGGCTGCCTCTGACCCTACTGCTGCAGCCAAGCCCCCCCCGCCCCCCCCAGCTGAGAGCTGATTCAGCACCCTGACAGGAGGGGAGCAGGGCGGGTGTGTGTCAGGCAGAAATACGGGCTCATTGATGCTGTAATAGTTACGATTGTCCCTGTGAGGGGCAAAGCAGCAAGCTGCTCAAAATGCTATAAATCCCAGTTCCTGGTGCTGACAGAGAGATTGAGCCTGGAGGGGGCAGAACTGCTTCCTCGTATCCTTAGCGGTGTGCGGGGTGCTGCAGTTCTGTGGGTCTCATCCTAGGTTTGTGCCCACCGTGGCCGCAGGAGCTGGGCCAGGCCTCCGTGGTCTCCTGTTAACTCTTTAGTGGCCACTGCAGTGCCTTTGGTGGTGGACTGAAGGCCCAGTGGCACCTCTGCTCTCAGATTTCCCCCTTGCTGGTGTCGCCATGAAACCTGACAGCAGCAACAGAGCAGGGCCTTCTGTCACTTTCCTCCCTCCGCTGCTTAGATGAGAGTTTAGAGCCCGAGTCCTACATCCAACTCTGCACAAACTCCCTTACTGTGGCCTGGAACAACTCCCATCTCTGCCTCAGTTTCTCATGTTGAGCTGAGATAAAATGCTGTGGGTGGTGAGATTTTGATACTAGCAGAGACTAATGTGAGGGCACACACTCTCACGTACGTACTCACACTTCCTGTTTACTCACCTTGGGGAAATCAGGTTAGAAATGAAGATCATCAAGGGCTCCAGTGGCACTCCAAAGCTCAGCTACACAGGGCGGGATGACCGGCATTTTGTGCCCACTGGCCTCTACATCGTCAGGACGGTGAATGGTAGGTGATCAGGGATTGGTACCTGCCTGCTTTCCTGTGGCTGGGATGACTGAGCCAGAGCCAAAAGCTGCGTGCTAAGGTGCATAGCAGCCACGCTGGCATTTCTTGGAGGTGTATTTTGGAGGGGTGGGGATTGCATTGCAGCTAGGGAGAGAGGAACCCAGGTGGTCTGTGCACAGATGGTGTCCTCATGGCAGGAAAAGGGCCTTTTTGAGGAGCAGCAGCAGGACCAGAAAGTCAAGCGCTCACTCAATACCATCCCTTTTTCTTCAGTGCCCTCTGGCTAACAGAGCCCTCTCTTTGCTGGGGCCTGAAGTTGTTGTCCTGGTGGCAGGTTTAGGACTGGGGTGGGGTTGCTGATAAGTAATTATCTTAGTTGTCTTCCTTGAGCCTTTTTGGGCTGGTGATTAACAGGCTGTTCTCTGCCTACTTTTTGGGAGAGGGGAAGAACAGGAGTGTAAGAAGACACACCCCATGTTGGTCTACCCCCATGAATAATGGATGTCCTTTATGACCTTTCCCCTTCTGTCAGAGCCATGGACTATGGGATTCAGCAAAAGCTTCAAAAGGAAGTTCTTCTATAACAAGAAAACCAAGATCTCTACGTTTGACCTCCCTGCAGACTCCATTGCCCCATTTCAGTAAGTGGCCCTCTCCCATGCCTTCCCCTTCTGCAGTTTCAGGTGCTCCTGCCAGGATGCCAGCCTTCTTGTGGCACATGCCAAGTCCTGAGAAAGATGATTGCCCAAGCAGGGGCTCCCCTGCACGTGGGCCAGGATCCTCCCAAGGGTGGGGATATGGCCCCCTTCTGTGTAGAGGCTGAGTGAGAGGCGAGGGATGCCAAGACCTGCTGTGATAGTTGGGGGTCCTCGGTGGGCAGGGCCTCACCCAGGCAGGGTATCTGCCCCTTGGAGCAGCTGCTGCTTATGTTACTTTCCAGTACTGGCCTGGCCGGTGAGAACATACTGAGGGCCTACAAGCCCTGCCTCTTGGGACTCAAGGTCCTAGTTGTCCATCACAAGGACCCAGTGTCCATTTGCCAGGTTGTTGGTTCTAGGTTTTGACAGTAGCCAGCAGCCCTAATGTGCTTATAACTAGCGACTGACACTGGTTTCTGTGGCCATACTGTTTTATTAGAGCAGCAGATAAACCCGGAGTATCAGTAATTATAGGAATCCAGTTGGACACAATTAGCAGCAGCTTTTTGGGAGAAGCTGATTCCAAAAGTCAGGGAGGAGGAGCTGGGGCCTACTAGGTACCATTTGGTGGCCAGAGGGAAGACCCTGACCTGGAGTCAAATGACCCTCTCCACACACACACCTGACCTGACTCTGAAGAACCAACCCTCTAAAATCACGGTTGCTGGGGCTGGGGTGGTGGTCTCTTGGTCCTGTTCCACCCGGATACAGCCCTCTGCCCTCCCTTCTCTTCCTTCTCCCCAGCATCTGCTACTATGGCAGGCTTTTCTGGGAGTGGGGGGATGGCATCCGTGTGCATGACTCCCAGAAGCCCCAGGACCCAGACAAGCTGTCAAAGGAAGATGTCCTGTCGTTCATCCAGACACACAGCGCCTGAGGGCATGGGGATGCCCATCCCTGCTGAAGGACCTGTCGTTCTTTGAGTCATGGCACTCTTCAAGGAGAGTGAGTGGGAAGTGTAGTCATTGCAGCCTGGCTGTAAGGGGTGGGTGGTCTCATCTCCGTTCTCCCTGAAGAACCCAGGCGCCTTCAGAGGACTCTCAAGTTCCTTCTGGGATACCTTTTGAACTTCCCTTCCTGGAGATCTGCCTGCCAGGGCTCAGCCTGAGGATGCTGTTCTACAGCAGGTTGGAGGTCAGGGCCCAGGGAATGTGTGGCCAGTGGAGGACGTGTCAGAGAACAGCAGGGCCTTGGCTCTGCCGTTCTCTCTTGTATCCTGTAGACTCACTTTTCTGAGTTCTGTGCACTGCCCTGAGGGCGGCCATGCTCCTGCTCTGCCCAGCTTTTTATTGGGCCAACCCTAAGTGGGTGTAGGCCAGGGGCAGCTGCTGTACAAATCAAGGTTTTGTTTCTTTGAACTTGCTCTGTTTTGATGCCAAGTTGGAGAAGATTTTTGTCTCCTCCCCTGACCCCTGTCCTGGTCTTCCCTGGAGTTCTTTCTCAGTTGGACCTCTGATAGTCCCGCAGGCCGGGAAGGGAGGCTTGTGGGCCACACATCCCTGACACTACATCACGGCACAGGTAGTGTCTTGGCAGTGGCTGTGACTGCCTCCTGGGGTTGTAGAGCCTTCCTGGGCCCCATTCCCTTTTGATCTGAACTTTGGGCAGCTCTAGAGGAAGCAGCCATGAAGACCTGCCTTTTTCTGAGCCCCAGAGCAGTGGCCCCCTGGCAACATGGGGTACTTCTGGGGTTGGGTCACACCTAGCCCTTTGGCAATCATGGCACCCCCATTTGCCACAGCCACCTTGCTAACCCCTCCCTTGGTTTTTCCTGCCCAGTAGGAAGTACAGTCACTTTTGTTTGTCCTTTTGTGGTCACTCCATTTCCTCTGTTTTGGCAGAGGGAGAAAAGGGGAAGCTGGGCAGTAGCTCTGAGTGGGGGAAGGCACCTGTGGTTGTTTTTAATGGGAAATACCTCTCAGAGATGCTCCTATGGGCTCCTTAGAGCCCTATCCCAGTGCTGGACTGGTTTCCATGGAGATAGGGCACTGAGACTCCCTGTGAGGCTGGAACTGTACCTGGGGGGGGGAGGGTCTCCAGCCCTTCCTTCCCAGGTTGGCGGCAGCACCGCTAAGAAAGCTGTATTTCCACCCAGTTCTGGGTATATCAGTGTGTCTTGCAGAATCTTGGATCATTAAAGATAAACATATTTTTAATACCTGTGTGCTGGGATTACTGTCCTTGGTGCTGGGTGGTCTGGGACTGGTCGCTTGGGCTGGAGGGGAAAGGGGGAAGCTCTGCTTAAGATGACGGGAAAAGAGGTTGGTTTACTCAGAACCTGTACAAGTTCCTACGCCCCGGCAGGGGCCCAGGAAGAATCCAGAAATCATGCAGCTCCTGTTGGGAAGCAGGGACTGGAGAATGAATGAACCTACAGCCCAGCGGGGCAGGGAGGCACCTTCCCCCCTCCACATATAAATCACATGGCTCACTCCATGGCGGCACTGTGACAATCCAGGATCAGTCTGTGTGACTAAAATAACAGAGGCGTCAGACCAATTAGTGTCACTAGACCAGAGGAGAAGAGGGAAGGAGAGAAGGTTTTGCTGATCCCTGGCCAGCCTCCCCCTCCATTCTGGATCTGTACTGGGGGAGTAGGGGGGGATGGAGAGGAAGAGGCTGCACTTGGGGTGAGGTGCACAGGTGACAATGGCACCTCCTTCTGGGCTCAGGGCTAGAGCTTTTCCACCAGCTCCACAGCTCTGTGCTAGTGTCCCATAGCCTGCCTCTGTTTGGCTCCTTCTTTCACCCTGGCTCCAGGGTCCTTCCTTGATGTCTCAGCCTTAGCTCCTAGGGCAGCTCCTTTCCTCGTTTTCACTTTCTTAATTGGTGTAGTCTCCATGCCAAGCCCTGCTGTGCTCTGCCTTGCTCCAGCCTCCCACTTCTGACCCTTCTGGTCCTTGTATGGGAGCAGAGTTGGGGGGGGGGGCATATTTGCTGCTCCTGGCCCCTGCTCTGGTCGGCCCTGCCCTGACTGCTTCTCCCAGTGAGCCCTGCCTGATTTACTGGCCACTGTCACCGTAAATCTGTCTGGCCATTACCATGGCTCTTGCTGCCCACTCCCTGTGCCAGGTCTCACCATCGCTACTTGCCTCTTGAAGATCAATTAGCTCCGTGTTCCCATGGGACCTCCACATGACCACTTCAAGTCCCCAGTCACCCTCTGTGCGCAGGCCACTTTTTTGGCCATTATTACAAGCAGTGGCAGACTGGAGGGCAAGACAGCATGTTTGGTGGGGGTGGTGGACAGGTGATGCCATGCCTAAGCCCTGGAAATGGCTCTCAGAATAGTTTTGGATTTAAAAATGCTTTCCGTTGTCTTACTCCCCCACTTAAGCTGGGGACTCACCTTCACAGTGCCCCTTCCCCCAACTCCTGAGTTCTAAGCCAAGCACTTCCCCTTGAACATCTTTTCTTTCTTGATTCCCAAGTGCCACCCCCACTGCCCTCCAGCTGCAGTCAGACCATGACATTTACTCAGCAGGCGGGAGCAGTCTGGCTGTACTTTATTGCCTTTCCCTTGGGCTGAGGGAGGAACCAGCACACAGTCCTGGAGACCCAGGCCCCACAACAGGACCAGGAGGCGAGGGGCTGGGCCAACAGGAGGTCCTGCTCCAGTGTCTGGGTTGGGGAGAAATGCTCTTGTACCTTGGCTGTCTTGAAGCTTGAAGGGCCTGGTTGGTAGTGATCAGGGGGCCAAGGGGAAGCCTGTGCTGCTTGTGGAGAAATCTCAGGCTCATATGGTCCAGTAGGTGTAGATGAGGGTCAGGAGAAGGAAGATGGCCACAGAGAGCAGCATATTTTTCCGGTTCTCCTGCCGAAGCAACTTCAGCTCCTTCTCTGAGAGAGAACAGGATGATGATAGTCTGGGCCCATCTGCTACTTGCCTCTGCCTCTCTGGCAAATGAGTGTACATGCTGTTGAGAGTAGAGGTGTTCCTGCCTAGCTTCTCTACTTCCTTATCCACAAAAATGACCGTACTCCTTGATCTGCCCAGATTCTCACCACCTTTTGGCTATAGATCCTGGCCCCAAAGGAATCCTACCACCCAATGCTGCTCAACCATTTTTCTTCAAATGCAGTGGAAGTTGAGGATGGAGTGTGTAAGGGGATCATCAAAAAGGCCACACCTGACAGCCAAGCTAGGTACTGGCATGGCATCACCAGGTGAGTCCGTTGGCCTGTCACTGCTGGCAGGGGGTGGGCATGGGGTGCTCCTCCTTGCAGGGGGAGAGGGTGTCTCATTTGGCCAACTAGAATCTCAGGGTGGCTGGGACTCTCTGGGCCTAACACTGGAATAGATACAGGGTGGGGGCCACACCATTGGTGCTTCCAGTCCTATCTGCACTGGAAGCCCAGCTGAGCAGGAAGCAGGGATGCTAGGAGAAGGCAGGTGTGCCCACAAGGTGCTTGGGCTCACCTCTAGAGGAAGCCAGTCCTATTCTATGGCCATGGGGCATCCTTCATCCCCTTGTGTGACATGCAGGTGGGCGGTACTGAGCTACCTCTCAGGTAAATTGAGGGCCGAGGCTGCCATTGTAATAATTGCTAGGTTTGAGGCAGGTACCCCTCCCCTACTTGTGTGAAGGAGTGGGTAGGTACCTAGAAATCAGCTCTGGGCAGGCCAGACTGAGACTGGGGCCTAGGTAGGGGGTGCACACACAATGTGCTATGCTTATAATGTTGATTCAAACTGCTCCCTCTGGGGGAGTCTCTGTCACCTGGACTGTTCTGGGGCTGATTCTTTTTTTTTTTTTAAAGATTTTATTTATTTGACAGAGAGAAACACAGCCAGAGAGGGAACACAAGCAGGGGGAGTGAGAGAGGGAGAAGCAGGCTTCCCGCCGAGCAGGAAGCCCAATGCAGGGCTCCATCCTGGGTCTCTGGGATCATGACCTGAGCCGAAGGCAGTCGCTCAACCGACTGAGCCACCCAGGCACCCCTCTGGGGCTGATTCTTGGCAGGTCCAGTCTCTCAGGGGGAGAACAAAACCAAGAAGTCTGAGAAAGCTCTGCAGGCCCTGTTCCTCTCAGGCTGTCCGGGGGCAGGGTTGGGGTAGGGGTGGTAGTAGTAGCCAGCCCTCAGGCTCTGCACCCTCCTGGCTCTACCTGGCTCTGCCCCCAGTGCCCAGAAGGTGGCAGCATTGCTCCACCTTCCTCCACCTTCCTCCACCTCTAGGGTTTTCCTGGGATGGGAGTGTGAGGTGGGAGGGGAGAGTGGGGGGAGGATGACGGGTCTCCTAAGTCTGGGTAGATGTGAGTCTCTTCTGGACCTGACTACAACCATTCTGTGGACTTTCAATCCACAGAAGACGAACAGACCCATAGGCCTCTCCATCTTCCCTGGAACAAAGAACAAACCTGCTCTCCTTCTAGGCTGCCCAGTTTACAGTGGGTTCCTAGAGCCTTGGTAGGGGGTAGGGGGACAGTTGAGCAGAGGGTGGGAGTGGGCGGGTTCCCTCCCAAAGAACCCTCTTGATCCCCATGACCTGATGGGCTCCCTGGGCTGTCTGTCCCCTCCTGACCCTGGAAATGGAGGATGGGGCTGGTAAAGGAAGGGAACTTTCTTACCATAGCTGGAGACTTTGTTCATCAGGCTGTTTTTCTCCTTTTCCAGAGACTTCCTGTGAGGGGAGAAAGAGTTTTATGGCTTAAGCCTTTTTCATTCCCATCTGTGGGGGAGCTGATGCACCAGGGCAGGATGGATGAGGGGAGCAAGGGCCCAAATGTCCATTGGCAAGGGGTAGGGTAAATGGAAGCTCAAGGCCAGGGCCCCAGGATAAATATGAGGGGCTGGGGGATGGAGGGAGTCCAGGGCAGAAACATTACCTGGCCTCTGGGCTCAGCTGTGTCCCACAGAGCCTGGAGTTCACAGCCTCCAGGTCTCTCCGACACTGTGACAGCTTCTCCTCCAGCCCATCGATCTGAAACACATGGCATACCCGGCAGCTAGAGATGAGTGCTAGAGCCTTAAAACTTACAAAATAGTTGGGATCCTGGATGGGGAGGAAGGAGCCTCTCGGAGTCTTCTTGGACAGCACCCTGCCTCTCCTGGCCCTGGCCCCCCGGCCTCTTTGTTTTTATGTCGTCTACCTCCACATGGTCTGGCCTAAGACCCACTGGAAGCAGCTCTGGGTAGGCTGCTATTCTCATAGTGGCCCGCCCCTCTGGACCAAGCCTGGGTTGGGGGCCGACAGGAGCAATCCCTCAGTCAGCGACATCTCCCCAGCACAAGCCCCAACTGTGCCGACCATAGGAGCCACCAGAGCTGGGGAATGCAGACACCTGCAACACAGGCCTAGCCTAGGATACAGTGAGGTGCTGCTTTTCCTCAGTGCTCCACACACCTGAGGGATGGGGGGATTAGACATCTAGGGGACAAAAAGCAGAGGTGTTTTTTGTACTGACATACTTCTTAAGGTAGACTTAAGTTGTTAAGAATATATATATATTTTTTTCCCATGAGAATCAATAAAATGCACTGAGTATATTTAAAAAAAAAAACAACCAACCACACAGCTCAAAAATGTGTTTCTGACTTGGTTCTTGTGCAAAAACACTATCAAGGCAGCTATAGCTTATAAGGCAAAACAGTTAAGCTCCTCAAAGGCTGGCTGCCAAAGGTATCAGTCTTCCCATTTGTTTTGATTATAGTTTCAGAGCCATGTTCTTAGGCAAACAATGTGAGTTGTGGGAAAATATTCTGTAAAATGCTGGACTGGATCATCTAAGCCTGGTTCCTGGTAGCATACATGTAGCTTTGAAAGTTCATCTGTATCCATCTGTCTCCAGGTGTCCGTCTCATTGGCCACTTCTCTCAGTCCAGGTCTGTTCCAATACCTCTGCCCTGCTGGCAGGAACCCCCATTTGGGTGGGTAGGAAGGTTCACAGGGCCTTGTGTCCCTCATGGCAGCTGACAGAATAGTGCCTTGGGTCCCTGGGATGCTCAATTTTCCATCTGACTTCACTCACTCTCACCACATCCCTAGGAAGGATAGCAAATATAATCGCTATTTCACAAATGGGAGACTGGGATCCCCAAAGGGAATGAATTTCCCAAGACAGACTGGAGTAACCCTCTCCTTACTGGCCTCAGCCAGTTCTTTAGCTAGTCTCTTCCAGAAAGGCCCCTGCAGAGACGGGGCCTGCAATCAATGATTGCAAGTGTGGATCCCAGAGTCTCAGGCAGGTACTCTGGGGCCTGTGTCAGGAGAGATGCACTTGAAGTCTTCTGCCCCTCTCCCTGGCCAGCACCTACCCAGCCACTTCTGGTTTGCCTTGTCCCAGTGCCTGCCCCAAATAACACACCATCTAGTCCCTTCCCTTCAGCCTCAGCTGGCTGCCAACTCCAGCTCCAGAAGCAGGGCCCTGTGGGAGGAAGCAACTGAAGAGCCCTGAGTTGACTGCCTGGGTAACTGTATCATTTCTCTGCTAATTGGCACCCAAAGTAGGACTGTCCTGAGGAACAGCCTCCAGCAAGGAGCTGGGGCCCATGCCTGGGGAGGCCAAAGGCCACTCGGGAACCTGTACCGCAGGGAAATAAGCACTGGGCAGCCAGGCTCAGGGAATGGTGACAGCCTAATGTGATGGTCAGTGGGGCTGCATGAGAAGAGCAGGTGCTTCTGGGGACCCTGCCATCCCATGGTATAGAAACCATAGTCAGGGCACCAAATTCCACACTAGGTCCTGAAGCTTAATTCTTGAAGCGCTACCTCTACCACAAGGCCTTCTCTGCTGCTCTTGGCTAGAGGTACCACGTCTTTCCCTTGGGCCTTCTCTCCTAAGGCTGATAGCACATTAGGTCATCCCAGCTATGAGTGTCCAACCTTACCTTCCTAGACTCTGGGAACCCCTAGGGCCTATGGTATAAAGTTGTAGCCCAGGGAGTGAGTGTCGCCCAGAGTGGCCCATTCCACTTATGTGTGTGACTGCCTGGCTCCTAAGGATGCCTGACTTTTGTAGCTCCTATCCCAGAATGGCAGCCATCAGTCTCGTCTCTGTGGTCACCACAAGGCCTGACCTGCTGCAGTCTTTGTGTCTGTAGCTATGGAGGAATGACTTGAGTTGGAAGTGCATGGGGCCAAGGAGTTATAGCGGCTTGAGCCTAAAACCCTCCCCTAGTGCCCACAGAAGCTGGAAGAAGCTGAAAGGAGAAGCAACTATACTTGCACATTGATTGTGTACTCTGCAGATAACCCAGTGCAAATCTTGAGTCCTAGGTTAGACTTCTTCCTACCACCTCTTGGGCCAAGTCCTAGTTTGCATGTCATTCTAGGGAGAAGCAGCTTGGGGATTTCTATCCCTAAACACCTTTGGAAGGCTACCAGGTGCCCAAACAAGTAATTGGCCCAGAACAAGGCTGGGAACTCCTGCTAAGCAAAATCTTTAAATTGAGGTTGGCAAACTACAAGTAGCCAAGCCAATCTACCATCGTGCTCTGGGGAGGGCCTGTGGAGCTGGCAGTCGGAGGCCTTTATCTGAACAAGCCCAATTTATCTGCAGTTCCACTGAATATCCCCACTTTCATTTACCACTTTTTAATGAGGTTTAAACGGACGAACACAAATCAAGGTTTTAGGGACTCAAGTTCTAACCTCCCTCTATGAATATTTATGTCCTGCTGACAGCTCTCTCTGATTCCCTTCTAAATAGCAAGTTCCCCTTTTTTATAACCCAGCTGCTTGATGTGGGCTGAGTGAGGGGAGGCTGAGACTGTCAGGAAGCTCTTCAGTAGGCCACAAACCCGTCCTTAGAAGGTGACCCCGCTGGCAGTCAAACACCCTGCAGCATTTGCCGAAGCAGAAGCTGGCTCTCAAGCTATAATAATGGGTGCAAAGATTCAGAGTGACCCAGCTGTAAGAAGCAGGGAGGGAAGGTCAGGATGCATCTTTTAGTTGTGACTGGGGTCAGGATTGGTGCCTACAGAGTGGGGCTGACTCAAGATGGGCCAGAAATGGGGGAGAGGACCCAGAAAGTGGGCCTTAAAGGAAGCCCCTCCTTAGGTTTTCAGTCAACTCTGGATGGCATGCATGTGGATTATGCACTTTGCAGGTCCCCCAGCGCAAATCTAGAGTCCTCAGGTAGCTTGCTCTCTGCCACCAGGCTAAAGGCAACGGAGGACAATAGAGCCAGGACAGGAGTCGGCACAGAATAAGACGACATGTCAGGAAGATTCTAAAAACATAAGATCAGAGCTGGGCAAGCAGTTGGGAGCCTCAGAGCCCAGAAGCCTGAAATTGCGGGTCCTGAGAAGTGTGGTAGTGAGGAGGGTGGGCTGCCTAAGCTGGATGCCCACTTGCCCTCTAAAGGACTTAATTCTGTGCCTCATTTTATTCATGTGTAAAATGAAGTTAATGGTTCACATTTCAAAAAGTTATGAGGACCCTGTGAGGCAATACATGTAAGGTGCTTAGAACAGTGCCAGACACACACACAGTAAGAGTTAGTGTGTGTTGTCATTGTTAGCAGAGAATGGTTTTCACTGAATCTTTGGAAAACAGAAAGAAAAGTGAGTTAATGTGAGGTTAGAGTAAGAGGAGACAGAAATGGAGGGGAGGGTGTGATGGGAAGGAATCTCCACTCATCACTGGCTGGCACCAGTGGCAAGGGAAGGCCATTTGGCTGGGATATGGCCATCATCTGAGTCTACAGAGTAGTTTAGCAGTGGGGTGGGGGGAAAAGGGGCCTGCAAGATAGCCTATCAGAACACCACCACCTCTAAAGGCTAGTCCATCAAGGTGACTCAGAACACAACATGCTGGGAACCTCATGTTCCTACGTAGGGATGAAGTTGGGCTCTGGAGCCAGCATCACCTTGTTGAGGCTGGGCCTGGTGGCACCAGATGACGAGGCCCAGAGCAGTGTTTAAGGGCAGAGAGACTCAGGTGCAGTCTGGGTGTGAATGGGCATCTGAGGAGACAGGGAATGGCAGGTGAGGCCTGGCAAATGGAGACCATGTTTACCCACACCATGGCTCTACGGCGAGCAGGAATGTGAAGCCCCAGGACTAAGGCAAAAGAGGCCCCAACAATGAGACTGAATCAACTCTAGCAGAAGAGAAGTTTACACTCTGGAGGCTACAGAGGCTCCCAGGACTCCTGCCCAACAGGCTGGATATAGGGTCAACCATGTGGCCAGCCCAAGAGTAGCTCAGGTACTTTCCTGGAGCTACAGAGGGGCAGCAAGGCTTGTTGTGACTGTCCCAGGCAAAGTGGTAACAGCTAAGGTGGGGACTGAGACAAGGCCCTCATTCAGGCACAGTGTGCGAGCAAGAATGGGTACCCCAATGTAAAATTACATTAAAAAATATCCATGCACTACATTTATATTCAGAAGATCAAGTGTCCCATTTTTATACAGGGACAAAGAACATTGTGTCTCTTTGAGACGATGGCAAGCAGGTGAAGCACAGCTGCAAAGGGGCACAAGAAGTCAGAAAGGTGGTGGTGTAAGCTTAGCAAACTGTGCCTTCTGGCATTAAACACAGAGTTGAGGACTTGGTAGGTATGAAAACCTGTGTGCCGCAGTTCAGGGGACCAAGAGGTAGGTGGTAAGTGTGCAGGGTGTCCCAGTAGGACAGCTGGTTCACTGTGAGACCAGACAATGCGGACTGCTGAGCTGAACTGGGCATAGAAAGGAAGATGCAGAGTGGCAGGGGAAAAGTATGTAAGGCAGGGAGTGGGAAGGAGCTGAAGGTCCCAGAGGAGGCCCAGAACGGAGATCCAGGAAGTCTGCCGTTAAGGCCCACGAGTGATTCTACTGCAGACAGGATGAGAACCACTGCCTTTCTGACCTAAGCACAGACTGGGGAATCAGAGTCTGGAGCCAGAAAGGCAGGGGTGGGTGGGGGTGGGAGGGTGGGCGTTTCCTGAATAAGAATGTGAACATCTGAGGTCAGCCAGGCAGGCAGTCAAGGTCAGCAGAGGCCCCACCGCAGCCAAATGGGGCCTCTGATCCTGTTGGCAGGTGCCAAGGGAAGCAAGGGCTTCTTCATTTCCAGTCACCAGGGGCAGAGACTTCCTACAGCCTTCCTCAAGGGCCCTTTATGTGGCTGGGAGTGCCATGTGCTCCATGTGCTGTGCCTGCCTGTCAGGAGCCCTGAGCCAGCTAGGCAAAATCCCCTCTGCCACCTGACTTGGGGAGTAACACCTTATTCTCAGAGCTTTAGGGATATCTCCCTGGGGTCCTATAATGCCATAAAACCACTGTGTTAAGAGAAACTGTAAAATTCATCTGAAATCCCCGTGAGGCATCTTTTCAGGAGTGTGGAGCCTCCTGGAATTGAAACCCCAAGTAAGGCCTCTTTGGGGACAGAGAACCCAAGTGCCAGCTCATGCATTGAAAACTGCCCAGCACATTGGTCAGGTCAGGTCCCCTTGGGGTGTAGAGGGGCCACTCCAGATATGGCGGCTGCCAGGCCCTCATGTACAGCTATCCTGCTGACAGGCATGAGCCACAGGCTGCTGCTCCCCTGTTGCCGGTGCTCCTATTGAGGGTAGCTGAATAATGCTCCCATTAGCCTCTCACCAGCCTGGGCATTGGCCCCCCACCCACCCCAAGCCCCTGTCTAAGGCGGGGCTTTCTTTTGGGAAAGAGTAGAAAGCATCCTCAGAACTTAAAAGCTCTGACTCACGCAGGCCACTCTGCTTTCTGGTTTTGGAAGTTATTTCCGGTTTTCCCAGCCTGCTCTCAAGAGCTTCTGGCCCGTGACTGCCAGAAGCTGCTGGAACACGTTAACCTCAGGAGTCAGGCAGTGGTCATGGGGCATATCCTACAGCTGCCTGGCCAGGTATTTGCTAATGAAGAGCATGGTGTGGGGGTATGTAGGTGGCACAGCACAAATCAAAGCATCTTCCAGAAAGCCAAAGTCCACACAAAACTAAACTACACTACCAGTAGCAGCCAACACTTCTATAGCATGCCCTATATGCCAGGCACTGTTCTCAGCATCTCACTCACAGAATGCACACAAAAACCCTATAAGTCGGTAGTAGTAGCATCTGTCAGTGCTCCCCCCTTCTGCTAGGAACAAGGCCCCAATGGATGCCTGAAACCACAGATAGTACTGAACCATATATATATATGTTCATATATATATATATATATATAACATTTTTTCCTATATGTATATACCTATGATAAAGTTTTATTTATGCATTAGGTACAGTTAAGAGATTAACAATAGCTAATAATAAAACAATTATAGGGGCATGGGGGCACCTGGGTGGCTCAGTCGTTGGGTGTCTGCCTTTAGCTCAGGTCATGATCTCAGGGTCCTGGGATCAAGCCCCCCATTGGGCTCCCTGACTGGCGGGAAGCCTGTTTCTTCCTCTCCCACTCCTCCTGCTTGTGTTCCCTCTCTCACTCTCTCTGTATGAAATAAATAAAATTTAAAAAAATTAAAAATGAAACAATTATGACAAAAGGCCATATATAAAAATTATGTGAATGTAGTCTCTCTCTCAAAATATCTTACTGGACTATATTCACCCTTCCTATGCTGATGTGAGATGAAAAATGCCTACGTGATGAGGTGATACGAGGTGAATAACATAGGCATTGTGACATAGTGTTAGGCTGCCATCCACCTTTTGACAATATGTCAGAAGGGGGATCATCTGCTTCTAGGCTGAGTTGACTGCGGGTAACTGAAACCTCGGAAGGTAAAACCGTGGATAATGGGGAAGTCCTGTATTCACCTTTTGCAGATGAGGAAGCTTGGACCATGGAGATGGAAGTCATTTGTCCAGGGTCCCAGGGAATACATGAGTGGACTGGGCAGTCCAAGTCTGTGCTGTTAGGTGCCACCCAACATACTGGCCCTAAGCCTCTCAGCTCCTGGGAATAACCTCCGCTCCTTGTACTCCAGGCTAGGCAGTTTGTGGCAGCTCGTGTAGGCTACCAATGTCTGCAGCAACTCTGCAAGGGTCTGTTTATGTTCTAGAGAGGAGCAAACTCCCAGTGTAGAGATTTTTAGCAAGATCATGTAATTGGGAAGTGGCAGAACTGAGGGTCTGAATCTGAGGTTTTTCTGCTTCAGAGCTTATGTTCTTTCCAACACTTCAAGCTCTTTCTCCAAAATCCCTCATGAAAACATTCATGACAAAGACGGGTTCTGTGGAACAAAGTCATTCCACATCCTAGTCGAAGCCAATCTAAGCTTGTTGATCTGCTTTCAATAGATTCCCTACTCTGAATAATCTTGTACAAGGGCTTTGTCTGGTCTCCGTCTATGTAATAGATACTCTCTGTGAGGGAAGAACCTGATTGAAATCTGCTTGGAGACAGTGAGACAGAAGCAGAGCTCTTGTTCTCATGTGAAGCCAATTACCCCCCTCCCCAACTTCCAGCTTCTTGAACATCCCTGCCCCTGCCCCACATTGCCTAAATAGCCACAACACCCTCCAAAATTCACACAAAACAGACCCAATTTTGAGAAAGAGAAAGGTGAGCTAGGGTAGGCCTGATAAGCCCTTCTTTACCCAGTGGGTAGCAAGGCCTTTCTTTTCACATGCCAATTCACAGCCCTGAGAGTGGTGCCAACTGTTTTATCTCCAGCCCCAGCAGCCTAGGAACTGGATTTCTGGAAATCCATTCATTTTCACATGTCAAAGTAGCCCCAGAACATTTATTATAATGGGTAAAGAGGCCACAACACCTGCCCAGATGGTCTGTGGCAAGAGTGCTGGGGCTTTCCATCTGAGGCCATGAGGCCACACAGCCAAGTCCCATGAGGGTTATGGGCCTCAATTTTCCAGGTGACCAGCCTCAAATCCTAAAGGTCCTTTTGCCCTGACACTGCTGAAGAGATGTTTTTCTGTGGAGGAGGCTCAGAGCTCTGTGGGGACTGGAGACAAAAACCTCCATCTATGTCTCCCCAAATCATCAGAAGTTTCTCTCCCAGGCTGAGCAGATGAAGACCGTAAACCTTCCCAGTTTTTAATCAAAGAGCAATTTCCAGGAAAAGCAGAGAGCCAAAGGGCTTGTCATTTCTCTAGAGACTCATCACCCCCTCCTCCACTGCCCCAGGTCAGGCACACAAGGCGCCTTGCCGAAATGCTTGCAAGCTCTGAGTCCTTATGAGACCTTCTGGCATGCTGAGCAGCTCTAAAAGGAGAACCACATCAGTCCTTGCCTGAAGCCTTCAGCTGTCCCTGGGCCAGAATGTTGTTTGGGGTTTGTTTTCTCCTCTTTCCCCCTATATTTTTTTATAAATTAGCAAAAGCTTCTTCATCGCTGAAAGGCTCAAAGCACTATTCAAGAACTGGCATCCACCCCATGCCTTATGAATTCATTAATTAAGATGCTGGCAAACAGCCACTCCACACATGCTGACATCCAGCCGTGTTAGGTAATGAGGTTTTAGTCTCCTGACCCCCGTCAAGTGGAATGGAGCCAGACACAGGCTGTCAAGAGAAATCACCTGCCTGATGGCAACCTGTCGCTTGTGCCTGGCAGCAGGTGAGGCTCATTTCATGGTCAGTGGCCCTTCTCCCAGCCCCTGGACAGCTGGATCCCCGGCAAGGTGGCATCCAACTGCCTGCCCCATGCTGGCCTCCTATCCTCTGATGGGTGAACCACTCAACAGGGTCCAGAGAGCAAGGGCTAGGGTTCAAGTGCTTCCTCCAGATACTCAAGCCAATTCAGTAAATATTCATTGATGGTCCACTAAGCTGCTTCTGCCCCTTGTCTCAGAAGATTGGTAGATGCCCCCCAACCTTGTGCACAGCCTGTGACTGTCTTTGTCTTGGTGCTGGAGAAGGTAACAAAGAGAATGTGACCACCGGATGACCTGAACATGGGACGAGGGCAACTGGAGGCTCCTCATCCCTCCACTGACCTTGGAATATACATTCTGCCCACTGTTCCCACAGTGGGAGCTATTCCAAGGACATAGCCTTGAGAGACCATGTGCTGTGGAGACCATCTGGACAGTATACGTGACTGAACCCAGTTAAGGCCTCTAAACAAACTTTGAAGATCTGGCAGGCAGGTGCGGAGATCTACTTGTCCTTATTCACTGCTCAAGACAAGCCTCACCTGTAAGTTCCCTTGCTTATTAAACCTGCCACCTACCAACCTGGCGTGGCCCTACTCTTTCTTGGGTCTCTCTGTCCGCCAATGGAAGGGGGCCAGTTTGCAAACCAACAAACCTTGGTGCTTTTGCCTCTCTATGCCCAGAGAGCTTACAGCAGTGGCTTATACTAACAAATAATTACAATGTCAAGGTTCTCTCCTCCTATACTCATCCTACCTGTGTGATTGTCTACCCTCAATTTATCACTTTTTCTGATAAGGATTCTTGTGAATTTAAATGACTCCCATTCACTTTTATTTCCTATAGCAGATACTGTTTAGCTGGCCAACACAACATTGATTCCCAACCCCTTTTCCTTTGCCCACTACAGAGTTAAAAAGCTCAAGAGATGCTTTCCCATACTCACTCCAGCCAGGAATGGTCATGACCCAATTCTGGCCAATGAAATGTTCCAGAAGTCAGCTGGAAGACTCCTGGGGCAGCTTATGCTTTGCTGATAAAAGGGACAGTGTTGTGGGGTGCCTGGGTGGCTCAGTCAGTTAAGTGTCTGCCTTTGGATTAGGTCATGATCTCAGGGTCCTGGGATCGAGTCCCACATCGAGCTCTCTGCCCAGCAACCAGTCTGCTTCTCCCTCTGCCTCTGTGATCTCTAATAAATAAAGTAAAATCTTTAAAAAAAAAGGGGGGGGGAGAACAGTGTTGTATTTCCTTTAATCTTCTTCCTAACTTAAAGTTGGATATGATGACCGGAGCTGGAGCTGTGGCAGCTACCTTGTGAGTATGAGGAAATAGCTAAGAGAATGCAGAAATACCAAACTTGACCTAGCTTTTGAATCAATGCCAGTAGCCACTTACCTCCAAATTTGTTATGAGGAAGAAAGTATATTCCTACTTACTTAGGTCAGTTTCTTTACCTTATAGCCAAAAGTTTTCAAACTGATAGATTTTTTGTACTAGGGACTAGATCTATCTAACCTAGTTATCCTCCTTAAGGTGTCAGAAGGTACCACACATCTGTTAAGACACCTTGGCTGCTGAAACATCTACAGACACCAAGCTGACGGTCTAACTGTGAAAGAAAACACAATGACCAAGTAACAGCTCATTACTATCAGAGGTTACAAACAGAAACAGGATTTACATCAGCCAGGACTTACATTAGCCAAAATCCTATAAGCTTAGACTGAAATGCAACTTTCCCTCCTTCCACACATTAAAATCAGTAGCAAAGCTAGTGATTTCTCATCCGAATGCTCTCTTGTTATTCAGAATTAACTCTCAGAAGCTAAACTCATAGCCAGTCTTTTCCAACTCCCGAGATCTTACAGGGTGGCAAATGAGTTGGATAAAAAGACCTTGAGAAGGGGCGCCTGGGTGGCTCAGTTGGTTGGGCGACTGCCTTTGGCTCAGGTCATGATCCCGGAGATCCGGGATCAAGTCCCACATCAGGCTCCCTGCTTGGCAGGAAGCCTGCTTCTTCCTCTCTCACTCCCCCTGCTTGTGTTCCCTCTCTGGCTGTGTTTCTCTCTGTCAAATAAATAAAATCTTAAAAAAAAAAAAAAAAAAAAAAAAGACCTTGAGAGGAGATAAGAGTGGAGGCTGCTAGGGGGAGCCTTAGTTGTCCTGGGAGGTGACTGCCCGGTACAGCTGGCCCAAGCCAGCCCTCGAGCTGCCTGCTTGGTAATTACTTCATTACAAGTGGAGACTGTTTGCAGGTGCTGAGATCACTCACTTGTGGGGGTTTTATTTTACTCGTCAGATTAACAAACACTTTGATTAAATCACCACTTCATTCACTCTGAGCACACGCTTTTTAATAGAGGACAATATCCACTGCTACTGAGCATCGGTGCACATTCAATACTCGTTATCTGCTGGGGGGGGGGGCAACAGAGGAACAGGTGGGGAGACAACCAGATGCCAAGCTTTTCCTAAGATACACAGTTATAGATCTCGAATCTTAAAATATTAAAGCAAAAAGTAACCTTAGAAACCAGGATCACAAATGTAAGTATCTACATTGGTACTGACTTTAAAAAAAAAAAAAAGGGTGAATGTGACTGGTAAAGGCACTGGACAGAATAGGCCCACCAAACTTAAAACATTTTAGAAACCTGTGTTAGCCAAACAAAAGTCATCTGTGATCTGTATTTGGATCATGGTCAATGAACTTATAACACCTAGTGAAATTCAAGGTCTTCATGTTACAGAAAAGGAAACTAAGCCCAAACAAGGGGGCTGGATTTAGCCATGATGGAAGACTGCAAAAGAACTATAAAAGCTACTAATAAGGACATTGTTTGTTGATTACCACCACCTTGAACACCGCATGTGCTAGGTATTTCATACATATGGTCTCCTCAAAACCATACGTGAGTCTGGGAAAGCATCTTTTGAGCTCTTCTTCTTCTTTTTTTTTTTTTTAAGATTTTATTTATTTATTTGACAGAGAGATCACAAGTAGAAGGCAGAGGCAGGCAGAGAGGAGGAAGCAGGCTCCCTGCTGAGCAGAGAGCCCAATGTGGGCCTCGATCCCAGGACCCTGAGATCTTGACCTGAGCTGAAGGCAGAGGCTCAACCCTCTGAGCCACCCAGGCGCCCATCTTTTGAGCTTTTCTAACCTCTATAGTGGAGGTGGGCAAAGGAAGAGGGGTTGGAGACCCACTGGCCGGTATTTCAGACATATGGTCTCCTCAAAAACCACACTTTGAGGTTACAAATCAAAACCATGATGAAATACCACCACACCAGCCAGAATGACTAAAATCAACAACTCAGGAAACAGGTGCTGGCAAGGATGCGGAGAAAGGGGAACCCACTTACACCGCTGGTGGGATTAAAAACTGGCAGAGCCACTCTGGAAAACAGTATGGAGGGTCCCCAAAAAGTTAAAAATTGAATTACCCTGCGACCCGGCAATTGCATTACTGGGTATTTACCCAAAGATACAAATATTGTGATCTGAATAGGAACCTGCACCTCAATGTGTATAGCAGCAATGTTCACAATAGCCCAAATATGGAAAGAGCCCAAATGTCTATCAACAGATGAATGGATAAAGAACATGTGGTATGTATGCATGCATACACACACACACACAGAGGAATGTTTTTCAGTCATCAAAAAGAATGAAACCTTGCTATCTGCAATGATGTGGATGGAACTAGAGGGTACTACTCTAAGTGAAATAAATCAGAGAAAGAAAAACACCCTATGATTTCACTCATGTGGAATTTAAGAAATAGCTGAACATCGGGGAAGGGAAGGAAAAATAAGATAAAAATAAAATAAGATTTTTAAAAGGGAGGCAAACCATTAAGAGATGCTGAACTATAGGAAACTGAGGGCTGCTGGAGGGAAGATGGGTTGGGGGATGGGGTAACTGGGTGATGGGCATTAAGGAAGGCACTTGAGGTAATGAGCACTGGGTGTAACATGCAGCCAATGAATCACTAAATTCTACCCCTGAAACTAATAATACAGTATATGTTAACTAAATTGAATTTAAATAAAGAGTTAAAAAAACACACTTGAGGTAAACTGCAATCTGCAGTAGAGACTGCAGGCTGTCCTAAACATGCTAGACCCTTCTTCCACACTCATCAAGCTGTAGTTGGGCACGTGGCCTCCTAGGCAATGAATGCATTTCCCAGCAGCGCCTTGCATTTGGGTGAGGTCTCAAGTCTTAGTTCACATCTTTGCCAACAGAAAGTAGGCACTCTGGGCCCATTATTATTAAGATTTCTTTATTTGAAGAGTGTGTGCACCTGCAAAGGAGCATTTAAGTGGGGGGAGGGGCAGAGGGAGACAGAATCTCAGATTCTCCACTGAGCCACTGAGCGAGGAGTCCAAAGGGGGGCTTGATCCTACAACCCATGAGATCATGACCTGAGCTGAAACCACGAGTCGGATACTTAACCAACTGAGCCACCCAGGCGCCCCTGGGCCCATGACTCTTAAGACAATGATGCTTATGCTTTCCCCACTCTCTCTTTCCCTGCCAGTGGACACATCAATGGGATGTGACTTAGATTCATTCATGAGGTGACATTAAGACACTGAGGGATAGCAGGTCACAAGATGAGGGGAATACGGCAGAATCAACCTAGATCAGGGACTGGCAAACTATGGCCTGGGGCCAAATACAGTCCACAGCTTTTTTTTTTTTTTTTTTTTGGTAAATAAAGTTTTATTGGAACATAGCTATACCTATTAATTCACATATTGTCTATGGTTGCTTTTATGCTAAGATAGCCTATCCACGCATAGTTGATGCTCCTTTTTTATGGTAGTTTTGTTCTATAAAGTTGCTGTGAATTAGCAAATACTGAACCCGGTTAGGTTCCTACGAGCCTCTGGTCACAGCAGTTTTATCAAGTGATCAATACAAAACCTTGTCTTTTGTATGTTTCTGTTCAGAGACCTTATTTAATATATATTATTGATTCATTAACAGTGAACTCACAGCCAACAGCACTATAACTCAATTCTGAACAGAGCCTATCTAACATATATTTTCTCTATAAGGCAAATATAGCCTTCTTGCACTTTAGAAAAACTAGACAGCACTTCAGCACTACACTTGAGGGCCATTTTAAGCATCAAAATTACCAACAAAAAGCACACAAACACAAAAAACATGGCACTAAATAAACCACAAAAAGATACCTGTTTACAGTATAAGCTGAAATAAGACGGCAGAGCACGTTACTTTGTTCGACCTTAGCTGTGCCTCAGGTGACTCAAATTTTTCACTGGTTTGTTTGTGAATTACTGCAAAAACATTGTAAGTACTGATTTGCGGGTTACAAATGCATTTTAGCAGGAAGGCAAATTCACAAATACAGAATCCGTGAATAATGAGAATCAACTGTAGTTACAACAGAGACCATATGGCCCACAAAGCCTAGAAATGTAATATCTGGCCATTTATAGGCAACATCTGTCAATTCCTGTTCTACCCTACTAGAAAAAAATAAACTTTCTGAAGCCACTGAATTTTAGGGTTTCTCTATTACAGCAGCTTATTGTGTCCTAATCTAATAAAGTCTGTGCTTTTCCCACCACACAGTGCCACCTCATTTTACCACTCATATTCTATTTTAGAGAGAGGTTCATATTTCTACTAATCTTTTTTTTTTGTACCAAGTAGGACAATGTTTCTTAAAGGGTGGTATTAAAACCTCTTGCATCAGCATGGGTGTGTGTAGCTGGTTAAAAATGCAGATTCCTGGGGGTGCTTGGCTGGCTCAGTCGGTAGAGCACAGGACTCTCAATCTCAGGTTTGTAAGTTCCAGCCCCACATTGGGCATGCAGCCTACTTTTAAAAATGCAGACCCCTTGGGGCGCCTGGGTGGCTCAGTTGGTTAAGCAACTGACTTCAGCTTAGGTCATGATCCCGGACACCCGGGATTGAGTCCCACATCGGGCTCCCTGCTCGGCTGGAAGCCTGCTTCTCCCTCTCACTCTCCCTGCTTGTGTTCCCTCTCTGGCTGTGTTTCTCTCTGTCAAATAAATAAATAAATAAAATCTTTAAAAAAAAATGCAGATTCCTCTTTGAAAACATACATCCAAGTGGTGGGAGATAATTCAAGTCTCCATTTTTAACAAGCTCTGCAAATTATTCTTCATGCATTCTAAAGTGTGAGAGCTACTGAACTGGCAGTGAGCTTCCAAAGACTATTACCCTGTATCTCTCTGGAAATTCCTGGGCCAGTAATCCAGGGAACTGTAACACAGAAGAGATAAGATGCGCTAGAGGGCAAATCACCCGTGCTGTGTCTGAGCTCCTACACTGCTTCAGCCTGGACTCTGCCTGAAACCTCCGTTTCCCCATGGGTTTAAAACAGATTTGGGGCACGGGAGGGGGGGGGGCTCAGTTGGTTAAACAGCTGCCTTCGGCCGCGGTCTGATCCCACCGGTCTGATCCCACCGTACTGGGATTGAGCCCCACATTAGTTCCCTGCTCAGTGGGGAGTCTGCTTCTCTGTCTCTCTCTCTCAAATAAATAATTAAAAACAAAACAAAACAAAACCCCCCAAACTCTCACAGGCTTGTAGTGAGGACTGACTGAGAAAATGCAAAGGGCATAGCAGCTACTCAATATGCCTCAATTTTCTTCCCCTTCCATATGCAGTACATTATTTTAAGCTCTTTGGGAACTTCATCATTCCAGAATTCTCCACAAATTCCCACAATTCCCAATGTAATTTTCAGGCTATGAGCTTAAGTACCCCAGAGGAAAAATTTCCCATCTCAGGGGATGTTTAAGCTATTTAGTAACTAAACAGTATAGGCTCTCTCGCGTTTGGGGGGCTCATCCACACGTATCTATCCTTTTGGTGTGCCCCTCTTCTCGAGGGCCCGCTTTTTTTGCGTACTCTTCAGTCACACGTCTCCCCTCACGGCCTCCTTATTTTCGCTGCCCGCCCTCTTCGGGGCTTCTCCTTCACCTCCACGTCTCCTCCTCTGTGGAGGTCTCCCCACCTCTGGTGCCCCCTGGGGCTCTCCAAACTCCATTTCTCTCATCCCGCCCCTCATCTTCGGGTACCTCATCCGACGCTCTCACTCCCCTCGGGTTCCCCTTCGAAACCCGCGTCGCCCTCACTTCCTCTCCCCCAGCCCCTCCTCCAACGTGCAGCCAGGCCGACCCACTGTACCCCGCCGCAGGGAGAAGGGAGCTAACGACGCAGGCCACCCCCAGCTTATCCCCTCACCTCCAGAGCGACGCCCAGATTCTCCCGCTTCTTTTTGGTCATGTTACTCGCCGGATCCCCCAGTCATTATTGGACGCACCCACTGGTGGCAGCACGCATGCACCAATCTCGTACTTCCCTCTCATTGGCCGCAGAGGCGGCGGGAGGCGGGCTATTGGAGGTCACCACCTTGTTGAGGGGCGTGGCTGGCTTCGCCCGGCCATGTTTATGAGGGGCATCCTCTAGTTGGAGAGCCCGGTGACGGCGGCAAGGGGATGGCTAGATTGGCTCCGGAGGAGCAATGACTCACCCTCCAGAGATGGAGCTGCACCTTTCCTTCATAGTTGAAAATCATTTTACATCACAGAGGCATTTTCTCACGCCGTTGTATCCTCTGCACCCTTCATCCTTTTAGTGACTACCCTACTTATTTTGAGGCCATCCCCAATGCCCCGTTCAAACTCTGTCCCATGTTCAAGGCCCATTCTAAAGCACTGCTCCTCCAGGAAGCCACAGCTTGAGCCCCTTGGCCCCCTGGCTGATAATGACCTGTTGGTATTCTTTTGTTTTTTGGTCATGTGTTTTTATTCATTTTTATTGTTTTATTGTAAGAACCACCTGCAGGGGCTCCTGGCTGACTCAGTAGGTTGAGCATGTGACTTTCGATCTTGGGGTTGTGAGTTCGAGTCCCACCTTGGGTGTAGATATTGCTTAAAAATAAAATTAAAGGGTGCCTGGGTGGCTCAGTGGGTTAAAGCCTCTGCCTTCTGCTCAGGTCATGATCTCAAGGTCCTGGGATCCAGGCCCGCATCGGGCTTTCTGCTCAGCAGGAAGCCTGCTTCCTCCTCTCTCTCTGCCTGCCTCTCTGCCTACTTGTGATCTCTCTCTCTCTGTCAAATAAATAAAATCTAAAAAAAATAAAATTACAAAACGATAACAACAAACCTGCCTACAAACATCACAGAAAACTTATAAATGAAAAGCAACATCCTTTATCCTACTCCTCTTTTTTTTTTTTAAGATTTTATTTACTTATTTGGATTCTGGACCCAAGACCCTGGGATCATGACCCGAGCAGAAGGCAGAGGCCTTAACCCACTGAGCCACCCAGGCACCCTATCGTACTGCTCTTAACACAGTTCCCACATTTCTTCCTGTATGTTCTCTTCTAGGGTTAGTCTCAGATATAATATTTTACATTCTTGTAATCCTATTGTACAGTACACTATAGACCTATGTCCTTAGAGATTTTTTTTGTCCTTAGAGATTTTTGTTTTTTGTTTTGTTTTTAATATTTTATTTATTTGATGGGAGAGAGAGAGAGAGAGAGAGAGAGAGAGCGCGCACAAGCTGGGGGAGCGGGAGAGGGAGAAACAGGCTCCCAGCTGAGCAAGGAGCCCAATTTGGGGCTCAAACCCAGGACCCTGGGATCATGACCTGAGCCAAAGACAGACACTTAAATGACAGAGGTGCCCCCTTTAAAGATGTTTTAATTGTGACCTTATGATAAAAAATACTATGGATATCTTGGCCCATTTATCCATATAACTGAAACTGGTTTCCTGATAAACGCCTTTACCACCTGTGATGTACTCTATATTTTCTATTCTAGTCTATTTAAATTTTAAAAAAGAGTTGGTGGCAGGAGACCTATTAAGTTTATTTCATGACTCATTGATACTGAATTGCAATTTGAAATCTAGTCATAAGGTCACCTGGGTGGCTCAGTTGGTTAAGCATCTGCCTTTGGCTCATGATCCCAGGGTCTTGGGTTCCAGGCCCACATTGAGCTCCCTGCTCAGTGGAGAACCTACCTCTCCCTCACCCTCTCCCTCTGCCACTTCCCCCTGTTTGTGTGCATGATATCTCTTTCTCTGTCAAATAAATAAATAGATAAGTAAAATCTTAAAAAATACAGTCATAGACATTTTCTCATGTCTTTCAAATCATCCTTTGTGATAGCCATATATACTGCCAGGTGAGTCACACCATTCTGATATTGGACATTATTCTATGGAACATTACTTCCAAATCATGCCAAGCAAACATCATTGTGTACATAGCTCTTTAAGATAAATTCACACAAGTGAAATTAATAGGTCAAAGGATATGATACCAGAATCAAATGCCTTATTCTCTGACATTACCTCTCTATTGGAGCTTGTGTTTCTGTGTGTGAATAACCCTGACTTAATGTTTGGGGGTTTGGGGGGGAATGTTTTCAGATCTTCGTTCTCTTCTTGATAGAGTTATTGAGTAATGGAGCTGGAGGGGACCTGAGATACCATCTTGCCTGGCTGCCTGACTGAGGACCAAGAGGGAAAGTGTAGTAAATTCTGCCTGAACAGGAAGCAGGCTGTTGAGCAGTTGTTTAGAGCAGTTCTCAGCTTAACACCCAGCACAGGAAAAACTTACTCAAGAACATTGTCCATCAACTGTCAATCAACAGCATTTATTGTCAGAACACTCTTCACAGCATTGGTTCCAATCCCAGAAAAACCAGACTTTGTACTTCCCAATTATCACAGGCACAGGCCCAGGGGAGGTGAGAAGAGAGGGAAAAACACTGTGTTCTTTTAGAAGTGGCTTCTTATGCATTTGTTTGGCACCAAGAAAAAGCCATGGAGATCTAAGCGGGCTTTGGTCCCTACTCTCCCTCCTCACCCCCCATTCCCTTGTGAAATATTGGGCAAGCTGTCATCTTTCTCTGGAAAAGTCTCAGGTTTTCCACACCAAACCTTGTCCCATGGTTCTGATAAGCAGACAAATACTTGCAATGGGGCTGGAAAAAGAGAATATGTGGGTTGCAGTGTAAGGGGAGTGAGGGAGACTGATGGGGACTCCTGTCCCCAGCTCTGCCCTTTAGCAGTGGTGTGATTTGGGACATGAAACTTACATTTCCTGAACCATAATTTCCCATGTATGCAAAACGAAACAAGCTCATGAGGCCGGGCTAGGGTCATTGTGAGAATTACGAAGTGGCCAGTGCTTTGTGAATTTGTGTATTTGTGAATGACCAGCAAGGACTGGGGAGAAATTATGCTTCTGCTGCCAGTATAGGATTTGCTTAGCAACTGTTGCCATTTGCATTTTTTTTGGTTTGTTATTATTTTGGTATTGGTTTCCATCAGCTTTGACACTGTTGTAAAATACCTGTTGTTAGGAGTTTGGGGCAAATACTTGGGTGGTTTCCTGCTATCAGGTGGGTTCACTGCAAAGGGTAGCTCCCAACATACAGAAGTGTCTCTTGGTGATGCTCTCTCCACCTCTCTACTCGTCTTTCCTGCTGGGACCATCAATCATGGGTTTCATGTGCCCAGACATTACAGACGTGGGATCCTGTGGTGCTGAGGAGGCTGAAATGCCCCAGGTGACCCACTGAGGTCCTTTTGTCCCCCTGCTACATACAAAGACCAGCTTTGATTGCCATGCGGGCTGTCTGGCGAGCCTACTGCAGCGTGGCCTGGTTTTGTGCTGGAAACTGCCCACATGCAGATCAATTACTGTGGGCTGTCTGTCTGTCTGTCTTTGTTCTCCAGTGGGCTGTGGTTCTGAACTTTCTGTGAGTGTTAGAGCTGAGTGTTTAAGGGAAATAGGATGCTGCATTGGCAGACAGGAGAACGGGTCCATTCTTGGCTAGGCTGGGTTCTCACTGCATGACCTTGGGCAGATAAAGCCTTCTCTTTGGTTTCCAATTTCCTCATCTGTGAAATGGACATGGGGATACAGAGGGGGATCTAGACCGCTTAGATACCCTAAGATTCTGTTTTAATGACCTTGTTATATGTAAAGCGTCTAGATATAAGATGCCCTCCTTGGCTGTAAAGTAGACATATAAAATAAGAACTGATCATTACCCTCAAGATATCTTCAATCTAGTTAGAGAGACAGACTGACGACATGAAATAGCAAACACCAGACATCATATAATTAAATGCCAGCTGTCTGGTACATACTGTTGATGCATTAGGAACTCAGAAGAAAAAGAGAATGCTGTGGGCTTTGTGTCAGTTATGGGTCCTGGAAGATAGGTGAGATTAGGTTAGATGAAGATGGGAAAGAGGGCACCCCAGGTGGGACCCCAAGGGACTTCCTATGCCTACAGTGTCACCCTTTCAACTTTGCACAAAATCACTGTATAGGCTAGCCACAACCCTGGCTTATTTGTCACAGAGACCCTTGCATTGATTCTTCTACCCCTTGTTGCATCCTGGGTTTGCCTGACCTGAGGGACCTAGCCCTCCCCTTCCCCCTACTGACTCGAGGGCACCTTCTCAGAGCAGGAGTGGGGGAGAGTGGAATCGTGCACTGTCAGAAGCATTTCAGGCAGGAAATGAAGAATTTCTTAGGTGGTTAAAAATACAGTGGAGGCTGATTTATGTTTGAATTTTGTTCCAGGACAGCAGATTATAGCCCAAGTTCTGAGGCAAAGGCAGTGGTGTCTTTATGGCCTGCTTGGATCAGTTTTATGTCTTGGTGATTTTTATGTTTCAGCGAAGCCAAGATGCTCAAACTTTTTTGTCCTGTACTTCACTAGTGAACTCATGTACCATTCCGTGCACCCGATCTCATTTTCCCAGAAAAAGAAAGCCAGAAGAGATGAAAGGGATGTTTTTGCTTGCTATTTAATTGGTATCTGGTTTTTAGCTAAATGAAATCAAATCATAAATGATGAATCCACATGAGACCCTGAAGTAGATGTCAAGTGACGTGAAAATGAAAGAACAGAGATCTAAATATTGTTGAATATGCATATCCATAATATATTGATAGTCACAATATCCTCTTGATCAAATATCAGTGCCAAGATAATCTATGCAACCTTTCCTGGTATGTTGTTACGTTTTTACTTTAATGGCTGCCATACGGTTTGTAACTGATCGTGCTTCCCACATTTTTGTTCATGAGGAAGCTCAGATCTGAATTTGCTCAGGGATTTGGAGCATGGCTTTCCATGTAGCAGCATCTTCCTTGGCTTTATCTTATTCTTCTACCCTTGTTTTCCCTTTGCTCTATCACTTTATTTTTATCCCACTGTATTGTGTGCTTCTTGGTAAACTACCTCAAATCCTTTTTTGGAACACAAAGGAGCATAAATAAATCAATAAATACATCCTGTGTTTGTAAATATGGCACTTTGTTCTTTCTAAAGCAATTTTCACATCCATTAGCTCTGTGGGTCCCCACACACCCTGCAAGGGAAGTTGGGCATGCGCTCCATCAGCCCCATTTTGCAGGCAAGGAAACTGAAGTACACTCATGACGGAAGTGGCTTGCAGAAAAGGACAGACCCACTCCCCCAAATATCTAGAAGACTACCTGAACACGTTTGAAGAAAAAGACAAGAAAATGAAACTAAAGCCCACTAGGTGACTTAAAAACATTTTTTTAAATTTATTTCACAAAGAGAGACATCGCAAGTAGGCAGAGAGGCAGGCAGAGAGAGAGGAGGAAGCAGGGTCCCTGGTGAACAGAGCCCAATGTGGGCCTCGATCCCAGGACTCTGAGATCATGACCTGAGCCGAAGGCAGAGGCTTTAACCCACTGAGTCATCCAGGTGCCCTACCAGGTGACTTTTATTAGTACATGTGGATTAGGAAGGAGGAAATCAAGTTTGGAGTCACCAGCTGAAGATGACACAAACTGGATTGACCACTAGCTTCAGAGCTCTGCCCCAGAGTCCGTATCTTTATTGACATCTCCACAGTCCCTCACTCCCACTACTCCCAGAGGTGACATGTGACCCAAGCTAGGCAGCCAATCATAGAACCTCATGCTCCTGGCTGTCCTGACTGGCTTAAAGGAGAGGACACATAACCTGAACTGGGCCAATGGAGAGCTTCAGTGTGATTCTTCATCTCTAGCTGGGAAATTAAATCCCATGTCATCTCTGGTTGTAGAGCTGTTGAGATGTGATCCTGGAAGTGCTGGTGGCTGTTCGCTCCTCCAGGAGAAGCAGCTCATGTGAAGTAGAGAAGGCAGGCAGCGTGCACAAAGTAGCAACAGTGAGAGAAAGTGACCTGTGGACGTCTGAAGCTTCACTCACCCTCACCCCCTCCAAGATGGAGGCCAACAAATCTCCTTTTTTGAGAAAGCTAGCTTGAGCTGAGATTCTTTCATTTACAACCTAGAGATTTCTTAATTCATATATTTTCTAGACTTTCCCCCCCTTTTTTTTGAGGGAAGAATCTCTGAAGTTCTGCTTCTCTGGAGTCCAAGTTTTGGTTTCCTGTCCCATGTCAGGACACTCAATGTTAAGCTTGACCAAGGGGGCTTTGGCTCTGGTAATAATAATCACGACCACATTGTCAGGCATCTTTCTATAGCTGGGCCACTGACAAAGGCCATGGAGCTTCACGGTTCAGAATGGCTCTGAACCTGGCTCTGTTGCTCATCAACTATGTGAATTTGGCCAAGTTACTTAACCTCTGAGCCTCAGTTTCCTCTTATAAAAAATGGGGATAATAACAGTAGATACCTCCTTAAATTCTTGTGAGGATTATATGAAATCCTCCATTTCAGCATATAGTGCTATGCCTACCCAAGTCTCCTGGCTCCCAAATCTGTGTTCTTTCCATCACTCTGACTGGCAGCAGAGACACATTTTCAAGGATCACTCAGAACTCTGACCTTTGAATATGATCTTAGATATATGAAACACATTGTAAATGTATTCCAATCATTTTGGATAATAAACGTGCAATATCCCTCAAGTACTCCTATGAGTGAGACAGAACATTCTCATATCTGTGTGGCTGATGAAGACTTTGATGTTCAGAGTGGTTAAGTGACCCACCAAAGTTACATAACAACTGGAAGAGTCTGGATTCTAGACATTGGGGTCACATCCAGGGTTTAAAAAAAAAATTCCAGGGTCATTTCTTTAAGACCATGTTTACCAAAGGACACTGTGCTGGCTATTGTCAGGAAGCCAATTTAACTTATAAAGGGCACTAACTCTCCAGGGGCAGAGTCCATTAGAGAAGCCAAATTCTGTCCCAAAGGCTGCTTGGTGAGGATAGAGGATTGACACTGGAAAGATGTCTAGAGAAAGGACTGCTTAAATTGGCTTCCCTGGACACCTCCAGCCAGTGTCTGTCCACCTTCCTCTCCCCCTTATTCCTCACTGTCAGCTCTCATAACACCCACAGCTCACACATAAACATTCTAGAAGACAGACTATCAGAGTCAGAAGGTAATATAGAGATGGCTTGATCCAATTCAGTCATTCAACAAATATTTGTTAAATGTCTATCATGTGCCAGACATAGTAAATAAAACAGTAAACAAGACACAAATCAGAGAACAGAGTCCCAGGGGCAAGATGGCTTCGTTAAGGTCTACAGTGAATCTGCAACTTCATTAGACACCTTTCAGAGATATCTGCCCAGCTCACAATGAAATGATCCCCTTTGCCTGGGTAAGTGAGCTTACCTTCCTTACCACAGTTGATTGGACCTGAGAAAAACACCTGACTGAAGCTGGGCCAATCAGATTCCATTACCCAAAAATTTGACCCTGGAATGAGATCTTAAGCCCAGAGAGAAAGGCACAGAAGGGTCCTATCAATGCACCGCTCTTGGATCAACACTTGGGACCTCCACTAGCACCACCCATCACTTATAATACAGCTTTTCTCTTAATTTTGGGAATTTTGAAGTTATTTTTTTCTACTTGTAACAAAAATAACCTAAACTAAGACTGTGGCCAAGAGTGGATTAAAACCCAAGTCTCCTGGCTCCCAAATCTGTCTTCTTTCCATCACTCTGACTGGCAACAGAGACACATTTTCAAGGATCGCTCAGAACCCTGACCTTGAATATGATCTTAGATATATCAAACACAACCATGCCATCCAAAGAGGTTCTCAGCATTTCAGGGAAGGGATCTCTGGAAGGTGCCAAGGTCCATGATCTCTAAAGAAATTGCTTTGGGGTATGCGTGGTTTTCAGAACATCAGCAGAGAAAGGTGATTAAAAGTTCAGGCTCTGAAGCCGGACTGCCTGAGTTCAAACCAGTCAAGGTCCTCCACTCACCAGCTGTGTACCTCAGGCAAGTTGCTTTTCTCAGTTTCCTCCTCTGATATTATCCCCATAGGGTTGTTGTAAGCCTCCATATATGTATAAAGTGCTTAGAATCATGTGCAACAATAGTAAATTCTAGCTATTTACCATTCCCTTTTTTTCAGATTGCATTTTCCCACAAAACATTGGGTTAAACCTTTCACTCATTTCTGTAGCTGCTGCAAGTCTCCTGAGATCCAGCTTGGTCTGATCACATTCTCTGCGTAAAAACCAGCAGCATTCACAGCCCAAATTAGATATCCACATGAAAAGCAATCGGTCTCTGACACTTTACACACCTTGTACCTGTGATGAGTAAATTGTCTCAACTCCTTCACTCAGGAGCTGACCAGCTTGATCAAAGTTTCTCATCAAACATTCATTCAACAATTATTTACTAAGTGCCTACTAAGTGCTGATCTCTCTACTGGGGTGGGGGAACAGGGACTCTGTCTTTGACTGAAAGATAAATACAATACCATGTCACTGGCACTGTGAGAGAGGCAAACATAAGGAGCTAGGAATGTGTTGAGGATGCAGACCTAGTTCAGACTAGAGAGTTAGGGGATGCCTGGGTGGCTCAGCTGGTTAAGCATCTGCCTTCAGCTCAGGTCATGATTCCAGGGTCCTGGGATCGAGTCCCATATTGGGCTCCTTGCTTAGCAGAAGCCTGCTTCTCCCCCCACTTGTGCTTTCTTTCTCTTTCTGAAAATAAGTTTTAAAATCTAGAAGAAGAAGAAGAAGGAGGAGGAGGAGGAGGAGGGAAGAAGAAGGAGAACGAGAAGAAGAAGAAGGCGATGACGACAACTAGGGAGTTAGGAAAGGAGGTTCAGAGGAAGATGAGCAAGAGTTAGACAATGCAATTTCACACCCATCAGATCAGCAGACATCTGACAAAACCAAGTGTTGATAAAGACATGGAGCCATGGAAACTGATGCATTGCTGGTGGAGTATAAATTAGTACAAAATTTTGGAAAACAAATCAGCACTAACTAGAAAAGCTGAAGATACACTGGTGCACGAGGTGACATATTACAAGTATGCGCCTTGTTGCACTAGCCAAGAACTAGAAACAATTTAAATGTCCATTGTATTGGTCAGCTATTGCTGCAATAATGTTGTGTAACAAATAATCCTTTAAAAAAATCTCAGTGACTATAGCAACAGATATGTAGTTCTTGCTCATAGGATTTTAGGTTAGCTGGGTGATTCTGCTCAGAGTCACATCCATGTCTCTCTCATTTGGGGACTCAGGCTGAAGGGACAACAGTTTGCTGGGAACTGGTTCTTCTCACAGCAAATGGCAAGACTGCAAGAGGCCAGGCTAAATCACAGAGCTCTGTTTGCATTACATTCTCTAATAACCTAAAGCTAATGTAATGTGTCACTGATGCACCCGTTGGCATATTGTAAGCATGTAATTCTGTCTTGGACTAGTAGATGGTATTGCTATTCATGAGACGGGAAAACCAGGCAAAGTGGCTGATTTAGGAAGAATAATGATGAGTTCAATGGAATTGTAACCCTGAGGATTGGGCTCCAGGGTACAGGTGAAGGGATCACATAGAGGGTGGGAGTGCACATGGGTGGTTGAGGGAACCTGAAGGTCTTTGTTTTCTCTGAGCTCCAGAAGGGGCACAGTGGGGCATGGGATAGGCATGGTAGACACTACCATCACTTACCCCACAGCATTCCTCCCCCCTTGCTAAAAGAGCCCCAATTTTCTCCACTAGTCAATGTTTCCAGTCCTTGATGAATAATGATTGGTACAAATCAATTATGATCATCTATTGCCTTCTGCCAATGATTGGCCGAGGAGTAGACATGTGACCCCATTCTGGCCAATGAAACAAATGGCCTGCTGGGGCTTCTGGGAGACCATTTCCTCCATGATGAGAAACATATGGAAGAAGAAAATCTTTCTGTTTTCTAACTATACACACACATTTTTCTTTGTCCCAGCCCTTCATTTCTACTTGGGAGGCTGTTGGGAGGGAGTGTGAGGCTTGAAACTGCATCAGCCATCTTGTTACTGTGAGGATACACACTGAGGGTGACCAAATTAAAAACAGGAAGAGGCTGGGAACTTGATGACTCTGTGAACCGTTAAACTAGTTTTGGGACCGTTCAGATACCTTCAGATGCTTGTCTAGTGCACAATATATATTCTTATGAGCTGAGCCACTGACCACTGGTTTTTCTTTTTTCTTTTTTTAAGATTTTATTTATTTATTTGACAGAGAGAAACACAACTAGAGAGGGAACACAAGCAGGGGGAGTGAGAGAGGGAGAAGCAGGCTTCTGGCTGAGCAGAGAGCCCAAAATGGGGCTTGACCCTGGGTCTCCAGGATCATGACTTGAGCCAAAGGCAGTCGCTTAACCAACTGAGCCACCCAGGCGCACCACCACTGGTTTTTCAAATGCAACCTAATTGCCAAATGCACCCTAACTGATACAGGGATTTGAAATTTTGAAATAACTCAAGTGTGGCTTGAAAGAGGGAAACAAAATGTCACCTTAAGGGCCCAGTTGAGAGTGAGGATCTTACAATAGCCTCCAAGGTCTTCCACAGCGTGATCCCCCACTAACTTCGACGTCACCTACTACTACTCTCCCTTGCACACTCGACCCCGTCTACGCTGGCCTTTTGCTGTTGCTCAGATATACCAGACACACTCCTGCCTCAATGTCGGTGTACCTGCTGTTCACACTGCTTGGAATACTCTCCTGCCAGGTGCCTACACGGCTTCCTCTCTGGCTCCCTTCAGGTCTTTACTCAGAAGTCACCTTCCTGATAAGATATCCTCTGACACTTTCTTTAAATTGACCTCCCTCCCACATCCCCTTAGTCTCCTTCATTTTCCTCCATAGCACCTCCTATATATTTTGCTTATTTATCTGTTTGTTGTCTCTCTACCTTAGAACATTGTTCCATTTCATTCACTGATGTATCCCCCAGGACCTAAAATAGTGAACATAAGTAGTAGATGGTCAATAAATATTTGTTGAATGAATCAATGTGTGAGTGAATGAATGAGTGAATGAATTTGTAGGGACTCCAGGACTAACAAGAAGGAATCACTTTCTCTGGCAGGCACCAGTAGTCTGGACTAATTTAGGCATGGGGCTTTGCTCAGAGGAAGTAGCAGAAAGACAGCAAGAGGAATAAAGCTTTAGAGGGACTTCTCTGGGGTAGGGTCTCTATCAAGATACATGGTGTGGTGGAGCACCTGGGTGGCTCAGTTGGTTAAGCGTCTGACTTGGGGTGCCTGGGTGGCTCAGACAGTCAGGCATCTGCCCAGGGTCCTGGGATGGAGCCCCTCATGGGGCTCCCTCTTAGTGGGGATTTTGCCTCTCCCCCTCCAGCTCCATCTGCCTTTCCCCCAACTCATGCTCTTTCTTGCTCTCTCTCTCTCAAATAAATAAGTAAAATCTTAAAAAAAAAAAAAAAAAAGCATCTGACTCTTAGTTTCGGCTTAGGTAGTGACCTCATGGTTGTGAGATCAAGCCCAGGGTTGGTGTTGGGATCTGTGTTCAACTGGGAGTCTGCTCGAAGATTTTCTCCCTCTGCCCCACCCCCTCCTCAAATAAAGAAATAAATCTCCACAGAAAAACCAACCAAACAAAAAAGACACACATTTGAGAGCATGGACTTTGGGTTTGAGAGCATGGACTGTCCCAGGATCTGCATGTGGCTCTTCCTGCCAGCTCCTCCCAGCACCCTTCCTCCTGGGCGCTCTTTCTGCTCCAGGCTCCTCCTTCTACCTGAGAGGTTCCTCTCTCCTGGAAGGCTGACTCTAACACTGGGCAGGCACACAGCCCCTGCCCTCTCTGGCCTAATTTCCTCCTTCCCAGAATTGCCACACACTGAACTTGTCCCCCCCAACCTGAGAATTCCCACACTTGATGTCTGTGTGTCTGATCTCCAGCCCAGCTGCCCACTCCCCCATCCTCTCCCCTGCTCCAGGGCGGCCCACAAAGTGGGGTGAGGGGCAGGGGCATGAAGACACTCAGTAAACCCATAGGGGGTGGGGGGGAAATGTCTTGTTATTTCAACAAGACATATTTAGAGATGAGTATTCCTTTTGGGTGTTCCATAAAATGGCACTTGCCCACCATCCTCCGTTTCTTCTGGTGAGGGACATATGCTTGCACACGTGTTGTCGCATTTACTCCTCCAAGAACCACAGGGAGAGAGTGCTATGATTCCCACTTTCCAGATGAGGACACTGCGGCCCAGAGAAATGCAGGAACCTGTCCAGAGCTGCACAGAAAGAAGCCAAGCAGGTCTGAGGGGGTCTGAGTTTTCCCAGGGATGAGGAAGAACTCCCTTCCCCCTTCTCTGCCAGCTGCCTCTCCCCTTATCCTCCCTCCTCACTCCTTCCCAGCCATAAATACCAGAACCCTAGCTCCAGGGGAAGCGAGAACCGGATTCCCTGTATTTGCAGTGAACAAAGGTTCAGGAGCTCTTCCTAAATGGCTTGCTGGAGGCAGCAGTGTTTTCATCTGTGACCTCCCCTCTCCCCCGCCTCCTCTCTCTGAGGCTGTGAAGAATCAGAGAGATTCTGTCCATCTGTGCTGGATGCCGGCTCAGGCCTTGAATTAGCCAGATCACTGCTTAGCTGCCTCCACCTGCCTGCTGGGGAGGCTCAGACTTCCTCCTTCAACCTTCCAAACCGACAGCCTCTGCTTGGGGTGAGAGTCCCTCCAGCCCTGTACCGGGAGGGCTGTATGGAGCTGTGCTGTGGGCACGCTGAGCACCTGGGGGCCCAGGGTCTCTGGGGGGCAGTGGCAAAACCTTTTGGGAACAGAGGTCATTTCTGGTGCTATGCAGGAAATCTTCCCTTTGTCCCTCCAGATCTGAGCCCCATCTTTCCACACCCCACTGCCTTGTACGGAAAGCTGTTGTCTCTAGACACATCTAAGGTCTCTCTGACCTCTGGCTTCCTATGAAGAAGGGAGTGAGGACAGTGAGGTTAGGACCCCAGGTCCCCCCTGGCAAAGTTACCATGGGCTGCTCGCATCCCTGTATCCACACTTACCCACGTCAGTCAGCCCCCTCCACACTGTTCCTTTCTCAGGGGCTCTCCACTTTCACCAGCCCTACAGTGGTAGGGGTACGACAGTACCCCTTGTGGGTTTCCCCACCCTGCTTATACCTCTGTTGGCAAACTATCAAACTCCCCTCACAGGCAGGAAATGGGGACTGAGAGTCAGCTGGGTAAATTGGAGTGTGCTTCCGGGTCAAGTCTCCTGGATGGAGGAACCCTTGGTGAGCCACAAGTGGGAGGCTGGTCCACTCCATCTCCAAAGCAGAGTGGACACCTGCTGCTGGGAGCGGGCAGCAAACGCTGGAAACGGCTACTTTCACCTCTCCTCTGGGAAGTGGAAGACTGCCCTGATGGGTCCAGATGTCTGGACAAGCAGACCACGCAGGGAACAGTGCTCTTCAAATGTTTTGAGCACATACCCCTGTGGGGAAGACATTTTGAGGGTGTGCCCCGTGTATCAGCCAGGGTCCCAGCAGGAAAGAGATGGCATATTCAAATTAAGGAAATCCAAGGAAGTTCATATACAAAGGAACCACAAGGGACAGTGCGGTAAGGAGACCAATGGCCACCCTCCATCCGCAGGGCAGGGAAGGGAGTGATTGTCAAAATTTGGAGGGAGAGAGCCAACTTGTGAGGAGCTGCCCAGTGAGGGACACAGCCCACAGCCATCTCCCCTGTAGGGAGAGAGGCCTGAATAAATTCCTTCACTGGCCTGTCCTCCTGCCAGCCCTTGCACTAGCCAAATCTTACCTGAAACCCCAGGGCAGGGTAGAGGAGGGCCAAGGGAGCCTAGGGGACAAGCAGGAGAGATATTCAGCTCATATACCCAGCAAATGTATATTTACCTATTAATTCTAAACATGCATGCCTGTGCTAATGTATTAAATGCACTATAAAGTACATGCACCAAAGCCAAATTGAAAGGGATGAGATAAAATAGAAGTGGCACCCCAGTAGATTCATTCCTCCTTAGACTGTGGGTTCCCTACTTTGATGAAGACTGTGTTAAAGGCCATTGTCCCTGTAGTAACATTCTGGGGTGATGGAAATATTATCCTGACCTGCATAGTGAGTATACAGGTGTACACATATGTAAAAGTGGACCACACTGTACGCTTAAGATCTGTGCATTCAATAGTACAAAAATCCTTCTCTTACACACGCACATACATGCACACATGCACATACACCGGAGCCCAGTGGGTTCTCACTTGTTTATCGTGGTTCATCCAAAAGGCTGGAGCAGCCTGTTGTTCCACATCTACTTGCTCCCTTTCTTTCTTTTTAAATATGTTATTTATTTATTTGACAGAGAGAGAGATCACAAGTAGGCAGAGAGGCAGGCAGAGAGAGGAAGAAGCAGGCTCCCTGCAGAGAGCCCAATGTGGGCCTTGATCCCAGGACCCAGAGATCATGACCTGAGCCAAAGGCAGAGGCTTAACCCACTGAGCCACTCAGGCACCCTGCCTCCTTTCTTCTTTCTTTTTCACCCTTTGCCTACACTGCCGACATGGCTGGGCCCAGCGCACCTTCCCTGGGAGGAGGCCCGGCCGCCTTGCTCTCTCATTGTAAAATGTTATAGCTCTTCCTAGGCACTGGAAGCTGCTGTAGGCGCTTCATACACACAAACTCATCTAATTCCCATAACAACCTATGAATATTGATACTATTTTTACCTTCACTTTACAAATAAAGAGACTGAGGCACAGAGAGGGGAAGCGACTCACCCAAGGCCACATAGCTAGTAAGAGGCAGCGCTAGGATTCGGCCCATGCATCTGTGCTCCCCAGTTATGTAACTTCTGTTGGCTTTCCTGTGGCCGGTAAGGAAGCTGTCTTGGGCCTGATCTCTTTTTCCTCTTGCATTTCCTCCAAACCCTGCTCTCCTCCTCTCATGTGGTGATTGGTATGGGATAGTCTGGGCCTGGGCTCACTGGGCAGTGGTGTGCCAATTAAGGAGGAGAACCTCGGGGCAAGTGGCCCTGGAAGCAGGAGGTGGGCACTGGGTCTGGGCCCTCTGTCTTTCTCCCTGGCCTGGAAGAGGGAGACATTTACGTTGGCCCCACACCCTCACCCTCTGGGCAGGCTGGCCTCCTCTTCTTCCTGACTGGCCGATCCTTGCCTCTGCTCTTTGCCAGCCTCCTCCCCACCTTCTGCAACACATTCTGCCCCCAGCCCAGCCCAGCCTGCCCCTAAGCCCTGCTGAAATCCCACCCTCCCTCTGGAGAGTACCTGCCCACTCCAGCCCACCGTTTGAATCTTACTGCAAGCGCAGGCAGGGTAGGAACTATGTCCGTCTTGGTCCCTGTCGCAACCTGGACACCTTCCTCAAAGGGGCTTGGAATGGAGCGGGCACCCTATGACTGAATCTGCAGAGGAATATTGGAATGTTCGTGAGTCTTGATGTGGTTCTGTGAGCCAATGGCAGATCAGCGGAGGTTTGTCAGCATGTGCACTGCATGATCAGAATTCTCCCAGTGTCCTGGGGTGTTTGGGGCTGGCATCTCCCCTCCCTTCTGAAGGGAGTTTGCTAAGAGCTGTAGCAGCTTGACAAGACCCCTCCCCAATGGTGGAGGAAGAAACGGTGGGCCCAGGCTCAAGAGCAGCATGAGCCCTAGGCAACGAGGCAGGGCAGCGCTTACAAGGCCCGTTTTGCCAGCCGTGGATACCATTAGTGCCCACCCGGTGGGAGAGAGCCTGCCCACACAGGCCTCCTCTCGACAGCCGCACATCAGGCCTCCGGCAGCCTGAACTCTGTCACTTCA
The DNA here is from genome assembly GCA_004023965.1 of Spilogale gracilis. Lineage (NCBI taxonomy): Eukaryota > Metazoa > Chordata > Mammalia > Carnivora > Mephitidae > Spilogale > Spilogale gracilis. The sequence continues at coordinate 10,393 of PITA01007091.1, read as the reverse complement.
CAAGACAGGTCATTTCGCTCCCCAGCTTCCAAGCCTTTACAGGAGCTGTTTTCTTGTCCCTTAGCTCTGTTGGTATTGAAGTCCGGGTGGCCTGACAGCCCTGGCAGACAGCCCAGAGGCCAGCGCCCCAGGCAGACACTCTCTCTGCCTTATTATTCAGCTTCAGTGGCCTCGCTGCAATTGGGTGGCATTTGTGAGCACAAAAGAGAAGCCGCGCGTTCGTTCGTTCGGGAGGCCCTTTCAGAAAAGGGCGCTGCAAGCCTCCTAGCTGGAGTTCTCTGGAGGTCCGGTTGAGTCTATTTTCAGCTGTCCAGGCGTGTCTGTTTGCATGCTGACCCTTGCCCCTCTGGCACTTCCGGGGTAGGAGCTGAGGATGGGGGTGTTCTGCCTGGGGAGGGGCCTAGCAGGGAGATTTCTGCCAGAGCTGGAGTTCCGGTCTTCCCAGGTACAGGCACCCTCCTCGAGCACACTTTGTCACAAATGGGATCATGGGGGTGGTGGCCACTGGAGTCACCTGGCATCCCTCTGGCTGCGGGGGGGGGCGGGGGGGGCGGGGGACCCGCCTTCCAGCGTAGGCCCCTGGAGGAAGTGAACAGAAGCCCCTCTGCGGCCACTATGGCGCGGAGTTATGAGTCCTCAATAAAGGGCCAACTCCCTTAATTGGTGCCCTCTGGTTCAAGGCTCCTTTGTCCCCCATGTCATCATCATCCGTGGGACCTAGATCAAAGCTGCCGCCAGCTGTGCCCGGAGCCTGCCTCCCTCCCTCCCTCTCTCTCTCTCTCTCTCTCTCTCTCTCTGGCAGGAGACAGGGCAGGAAGCAACTGAGGATGAAGGTGAACTCAGAGTGGAAAGGGGCTTTCCTCCGTAGCAGCCGCAGTCCCGCTCTGCTCGTGGCTGGCTGCCGCCCCCAACCTTGTTTCTAATCCTGGGGGGCGCCGGGGGGCGTTGAAATTTCCACCCCGAAATGGTGCCCCGGTTCCCGGCATGCCCTGTGGCCGTCTGTTGTTGATTTGAAATCTGTTCGCCCTGGAGTCCCAGTTCGGCTCGGCAGACAGCAGTATTTGCTTATTAATTTGTTTATTGATTTACTGGGCTGTACTTGGGGCTTCTCCCGGGAAGAACTCCAGACGTGTGGGCTGCCCAGCAGCCAGCCAGCAGTCAGCCTCAAGTTGGGGCTTAAAATGCTACAAGGTCTGGAGCGGGCCCGGACGCGGGCAGGTGCAGAGCCCTGGAAGGCAGTCCGGCTGGGCAGTGGGACACCGAGGACCGGGGGTCTCAGGAACCGAGGCGAACGGATGAGGGGGGTGCGCCCGCCGCCCGCAACGCCCAGGCCGGAGGCACGCCAGGTTCTAGGCGAGTAGCGCGCCTTGCGCGGGAGTGACGCCGCACCCCTGCTCTGGGCCTCTCCCCGGGAGAGGTTATTACAAACCCGGAGCTAGAGCCTGGAAGCACGCGTCTCAGTCCGTTCCAGAGGGGCCCTTCCCCAGCTCAGCGCGGATTTAAGAGGCCTCCTTGCCCGAGGGGGGGGGATGGAGGAGGACCAGTCCAAGCTCTTAGGTGCTCCCAAGGCACTCAGATTCCTGTTTTAGGACGGGTTTTCCGGACGTGCAGGGACTGAGTAAGGCAAAGGGTGTTTCTAGCAATGATTCTCTCAGCTCTTGCATAATAATACTACATTTTTTTTTTTAAACCTCCGAGGACGTCTGTGGCTTTGTCGCCTTTTCAAGGCATATGTTGACTACAGATTGTGGGAGCAGGATGGGAGGGGGAGGGGAGGGTGGAAAAGGACGAGGCAGCAGCAGCTGAGCAGAATTCTGTCACTGATAAAAAGATCTCTGACAGAGAACTTGTAAGAGCCAGGCGACTGCGAGTGGATTGGGGGGTCACACAGACTGGTTCCATCATTTATGAGCTGGGCAACCAGTTACCACCTCTGTGCCTCATCTTGTCTGTAAAATGAGAGTGAGAGGAGGAACTTCATAGAGTTGATGTGAGGGGATAAATGAGAACACGTAAGAAAAGCATTAATGTATAGATGGTGGTTATCTCCCTATTGCACAAATGAGATTAGCTATGTGATGTTTCCTTTTGGAAATGAAAGGAGGACCCTGTCTGAATAAATCTGGGTCCCCTTTTCAAATGGGCCTTTCTTTCTGGCTTCTCGGAACTTTGCTGAGCTTTCCTGGAGTCCCTTCTCTCCCTTTTCCTTCGGGACCAAGACCAAAATCTCCTGGCATTGCTGTAAGTGGGATGGGCACCGATATGAGCCTGGAGAGGATGCCAGGTGTGGATGGAGCAGGGGTGTGCCAGGGCAGGTGAAGGGAAAGGCTGGGAGCACCAATCCCTGTTAACTCTGCAGCTCTGAGGGAATGCGCAGGGTCTCAGGGGAGCATGTGGGCTGAGGAGTCCCACTGCCCAGACTCCAATCTGAACCCTATCATTCGCTGCTGGACAGTCTAGAGCAAGGAGTTGAAATTTGCCTGCTCCTGGTGTCTGCATCTGCAAAGGAGATTCTAAGAGTGCTTGTCTCATTGGGTTATAGTGAGGTTGAGGGAGTTTATACATATCACCCACTTGAAACACTAGCCACCTGGTACAGAGCTTTCCAGTGTTACTCCAACCAGGGTTTAAAACACTCGAGACTCAGCTTCCTTGATTCCTACCCCATCCCTATGCACACATGGTGCTCGAATGACACCAGACTATCCCTGTCCCTCAGCTGCGGCCTCTTTGCTTTTCCATTTGCTGTTCCTCCGCTGGGAATGCCCTTCCTCCCAGCCTTGGCCTGACATAGAAACTTTCATCAGAGTATGGCTCCACTCACTCTGGAAAACCTTCCTTGGTCTCTTGGGACAAAATTCACCTCCCCTCCCAGAGTTCTCCCCACTCCCCCCACCTCCCACCATCTTGAAAAATCCTCCCCATTCTTTGAAATCCTTTCCCCCCACACCCTCCTTCCAACTGGGTTGTGGTCCCTCATCCTCTGTGTACTTCCTACAGTAAGTATGCTGCGCATGTCCCTTACTACCTCACTCCGCAGTGTTGGTCTGTTTCCTTGTGTGCCTCCCCTAGTTGACTATGAGCTTCCAGTGATGGGGAGTATCAATTAGGAATGAGATGGGCTGCAGGTAATAGTAAACCCCCAAATATTGGTTTATACAATTGAGAGGTTTTAGTTCTTTCTTTCTTGAAAGTCTGGTATCCAGGGCTAATGTGGTGGCTCTGCTCCATTTGGACTGTTGAGATCCAGGCTCCTACCATCTTGTTGCTCTGTGACAGATGGTTTTCATGACCAGTGTCCCCTCACGGTCTAACATGGCTGCACCAATTCCAGTCATTTTGTTCACTTTCCAGTCAACCAGGGGAAGAGTGAGTGCCACCTGTCTATTAAGGAGACTTCCAGAAGCTCTCATCTGACACTTCCCTTTAAATATTATTGGTTAGAATTGAGACACCCAAGTATGTCTAGCTGCGGAGGCTGGGAAATGTAGTCTTTTTTTCTATTTGGCCCTATGACCTGCCAGAGGTTCCAGGAGTAGGGAAGAAGGGGAGAAAGGAAAGGAGATAACTATCAGTCTCTGCCATAGGGCCCTGGCTTCCTTGATCCTTATGTGGTACCCCTGCCACCCCACAACACATTGCCTGGCAGAGAGTGAAGGCTCACTCTTTGTGGAAAGCGAGATTCATATACATAGTCACAGAATGTGTGTTGCTTTCCCGGGGAGTGGGTGTGCGGCAGCCTCCGATTGATCTGTGTGTCTCCCCTCCCCACCAACTTTCATACATTCATTCATACATAATTTGTTGATGTCTCCCATGTGCTACGTCATGTTCTAGGTGCAGGGATAAAGCAGGGAATCAAAGAGGGAAAAGTCCACACCCTTTTGAGCTTCCATCTTAGAGACTTCTACAGTGATAGGAGTCTCTGGGCTAAGTGCTTTCTGAAGATTAACTCACAGTGAGGGGGTGGGGGGGTGGGGAGTGGGGGAGGTGTGCCCTATTAGTCATCTCTATTTTATAGATGAGGAAACCGAGGCACAGAAAGGTCAAGGACGTCGTAAAGGTCATGCAGCTTGGTAGAGACAGAGCTAGGAGCTGAACGCAAGTGGGCTGCCTCCAGAGCCTGTTCTCTCAGCATCTGCTGGCTACTGCTTCTCAGCAGCTTTTACACTATGGTACTCTCACTGCACAAACTGTGCTGTGTCTTCCTTTCTGCACTTCACTCTGCCACAGATATTTTCCCATAATTTTTATAATCAGCATTTGTGGTGACCACCTGGGAGAAGGTGGGGCAGAATAGCTGTGGTCTATGTGTGTGTGGGGAGGTATTGTGGTCCCTGTGTGGGGCTGAGAAGGATCTGTGTGCATCTGATTGGAAGGGACCAGTAACTAATAGGGCTAGGGCCCTGCTGGCTTAGGGGACCTCAGCTCTCTATCCCTCTTTGACCCTCCAGCTGGGAGGGTCAGCCCTTCTCTATTTGACCTTGCTCCTCAGGGAGGCCACTGGGCCTTCAGCCTCCCCTACCTCCCTTGACTTGTTCTATGACTAACTTCCAAGCCTCAGAGTTATCTTCCCCTTCAGCCAGTGGAGGCCTGAGGGCTCCCACGACCTCTGCCTTATGGACTCTGTAGAGCACAACTATCTTCTCAAACTCTTCCTTAACCCAAGGAGAGAGGGAATAAGAGAACTCTAGGGACATCCAGATAGCTCAGTCGGTTAAGCATCTGACTCTTGATTTTGGCTCAGGTCATGATCTCAGGGTTGTGAAATTGAGCCCCATGAAAGGCTCCATGCTGGGTGTGGAGCCTGCTTAAGATGATCTCTCTCTCTCTCTCTCTTTTTGCCCCTTCTCCCCCCTTCTCCCTCTCAACAACAACAACCAAAAAAAAAAAAAAGGAGAGAGAGAGAGAGAAAAATCTGGCATAAGGCAAGTGGTACCAAATGTAAGATGCTGGGCCCCATATCTCTCCCACTTCACCCTTTCTCACCTCCTCTCCCAGTTACCCTCCTCTCTGCTTCAGGGAGTAGGACCAAAGAGAAGGGAGCAAACCCTTCTGTTCTCCTTTGAGAATGTTTCAGGGAAGGACCCTGGGCCTTATGGAGGCCTGGTCCCTAGCCTTGTGTTTCTGGCTTGTTGGTGGCAGGGTGGAAATTGAAACTCTGCCCCTTGCCTGGTGAGCAGGGTGGGAGGGGACAGAAAGTGGCTACCTATTTTGCAAACGGCACATCAAGGCCAAGAAACTGAGTTAGGCTTTGCCGAGGCCACAGGTAGCACAGTGAGTCAAGGATGGAATTTGGGGCAAGAGGACTCCCACTCCAGGGTGGGCCCCTTTGACTCCATCTTTGGCCCCACAAGTTTGGTTTCTAAGATCCCAGGATCTCAAAGCACTTGTTGAAGCCTGTAGAAGTCCTCATAATCAGCAAGTGCTATGGCCAGTCTTGGTCTTGGCTGGAATTGTGTGAATTGCTGTGGGGGTGTGCAAAAAGAAAATAAGATGTGATTCTTACTTGGAGGCAATGATGGGGTGAGGGTTCCAATCCCGCTGAGAGATGAGCACTTGGAAATAGGAAAAATGCCAAAGACACAGATATTTCAATATGCAGTAGTGTCCTGGGGTGCCTTGAGAGCCACACAGACTGAAGCAGATAAAGCTGTACGGGAGAGGGGGAATTGAACTGGACCGTAGGAAATAGTAGGAATCAAACTCAGAGACAAAAGGATGGAGAGATAGCAGGAGAGTGCAGGTACTGACGGTACAGCCTGAAGCCTGGCGTGAGAGTGGTAGCTTTGTTAGAGAGAAGCAGGTGAGGACACTAGAGGGGGCCAGACGGTGGGGGGATTTGAAAGAGAAGCGGAGGTGTTTGGACTTAATTCTGGAATCCAGGGAAGACAGCTGCTCGACATCAGTGCTTCCTCTCTCCCACCTCCATCCGTGGCACACCCTGCCAGTCAATCACTATACTTTCCCTGCTGAGCCCCGCTAGGCCTTAGATCTCCATCCCTGTCTATGGTTTGTAACCGAGAAGAAGCTAGTTGCTCTGGGTAACTAGGAGCCGCTGCAGGTTCTTGAGCAAGAGAATGAGTGTCACAATAGGTTTTGCATCCTTAGAGCCTGTGTGGGACTGCTTGCCATGATTCCAATCAATCTTGAGTCATAACTGGACTGGGGTTGAGGCCTCTGAAGATCACAGGGCAGTGGGGCCTCTGCCTTCACCCGCATAAACTCACCTGGTCCAGGCTTGCCCCCTGAGGAGAGGGCTCAGCTTTTCTCATTATGGAAACTAAGCAGAGACAGAGAAGCAGTCACACCACTCAGGCGAGATTGAAATCTGAAAGAAGCCCTGGTTGGCTGCCCCCCTGCGGAGGGAGAGAGGAGACTAGGCCAGGCCTGGGTGGGTGCCACCACCGACTCACATTCTAATTTAGTGAGTTTAAATGCACCTTTAAAATGCATAGAGGTCCGAACAAAACCTATCTGTCATGGTTTTCAGAGTAAGAGAGATCCATCCATTCACCATAGCTATATATATATATATATATATATATATATATATATATATATATATATATATATATATATGTGTGTGTGTGTGTGTGTGTGTGTGCGTGTGTGTGTGTGTTGTGTATTTCTTTCCCAAAAGTAAGTATTGATTCTCAGTGACTGTAAACAGGCCATAAGAATGCTCTCATGCATCCCACCTTCTGATTTCAACCATGCAGATATGACTCTGAGATGACATTCCTCCTGTGGTTCTGGTTTGTTTGTTGTTGCTGGGGTGTGTGTGTGTGTGTGTGTGTGTAGGGATTGGTAAGAAGCACAAGGACTATAAAGGGGGAATAAAAAGGGAGACATTCTGCCTGCCCAGAGCTGCCATGGACATCGAGTGCAGGTGTTTCCTGTGAGTCTTGGAAGCCGGTGGGTGGGAGGGGATCTCAGACACACCTAGAGGGGGTGAAGGTCCCCTGCTCTGTAGGCCCCTCGACCCCCAGTGCATCTCCAGGCTGCAGCTTCATCCTTGGCTGGGGAGGCTTGTTGATAACCCAGCTCCCTGGCGAGTGCCAGGTCCGTGAGCAGCTGAGAGATATGTTTATTTCCTTTTAATGTTGTTCAGGGTTCAATATACCCAGTGGCATGCTAGTAAATAAATAAGAAAACCAAACCTTTGACAGCGGGAAATATGGAGTTTTCCTCCTACATTCCTGAGTAATATCTCAAAACTTTTGTGACTCACGAGGGCCTGCAGTATTTGGCTAAAGGAAAAAAAAAAAAAGAAGGAAAAGAAAACCATCTTGTTTCTTATATATTTGTCAACAGCTTTACAGCAAGTGGAGAATATTCTATATAATGTGGCCCCATGCACCATACGTGCTGACACCAGTTTCCCTGAGGTCCGTAGCTATGTCTGAAGTCAGGGAAGTGTAACCTGCATAATTGTATCTCTGTAAAGGGGGCCGTTTGCTACTGCCCAGAACCCATTATCCACCAAATCTCCTGACACTAATCTCCCAGGCCTCCGAGATCTGGGCTTTGGGGGTGGGGAGTTATTGCACAAAAATCGTTCAAATGCTCCAGCTCGGAACACAGCAGCAGTTAAGGAAAAAAAAAAAAAGGCAAATGAGGGAGAAGCTGTTACAGGCGAATGAGGCTGTAGGAGGCGAGACCAGCGAGGTGAGAACAACAACTCTGCATTCTGTTATGTGTTTACCTGGAAGGCTTTGAGACCCTATGTGCCAGGTACTGGGCAAGACACAAGGCAAGGAGGGCACAATAACACTACTAATGCAAACATGACACTGGTAATAATAAAGGGGCCATTTACTGAGCAGGTGCTAGGTGCCAGACAAGGTGGGGAGTGTATTATCTCAGTGCTGAGGAGCAGAGCTCCTTGTTCGCAGAGAGTTTACAATCTGGTGGAGGAGAGGGAAATGGGATCAGCTACCCACTTAAAAATCCAAGGATTTTTCTGGTCTTGGAGGATAGTTGGGAAAACCCCAAATTGGAGAATTCTTGTGAATTTTGACATTTGGGCTCTTGTTGATGTTGGATACCTCAGCCCCATCTCTTTTAGGTACTTAGGGTCCAGATAACCAGGAGCTCTGGTAATTTAGGTTTTTCATGAGATAGCTGGCCAAATTTAGCACGAAGGGCATGGGCAAAGGGGAGGGGACTAGGGAAAAACGATAGAGGAAGAAGGGGACACTCAGGGCACAGAGAAAGGCAGGGGCAGGAAGAGGGGAAGGGGATGAGGAGATGTTGGACCATTAGGGTGTGAAATGAATAAAGTCTATGACATGCAGATGAAGGCTGGGTGAAGGCTGAGGGGTTTGGAATCCCCAGCCCTAGGCGCAGTTTTGAGAAGGAAGGAGATGAGGGCTGTGGGCTGGCTGAATGGGAACTCTGTTCAGTGGTGACTGAGGTCTTCTGCATCCTGAAAGGAATCAATGAAAGCGTCTGAGAGTGAAATTGCTCCTTCAGTTGCAGGACAGAGTTCCAAGGTGTACCTCCCAGGGAGGGAGAGGGGGAAAGGAAGGGCTGTGAATGGAATTCAAGGGGAAGCTGATGGAGGTAGATGGTGAAATCACTATTCTCACCTGTTCTCAGCAGACTCCCCTGTCTCGTGTCTGGGTAGAAGAGACACACTGAAGGGAGATGCCGGAAACTGTCCAAGAAAGACCCCAAGTGCTGAAGTGGATTCCCAGAACTAGATCTTTCTGGTTCACAGAAGCTGAACCTGAAGTTGTTCTCAAAGTGCACTCCTTGGACCAGCAGCATGAGTATCACCTGGAAACTAGCTAGAAATGCAAATTCCCAGGCCCCACTCCAGATTCCACGAGTCAGAATCTGTGTGGGGAGAGTGTATGCAAGAGCAATCTATTTTTAGCAATCCCTCCAGGGTATTCTGAAGCCTCATTTTGGAGAATTAACTCAATTTGGAGAATAACTGCTGTAACCAAAGCTTTTTCTGTTCCCAATTTCAGGCCCCTGGCCTTTCCTCTACAGTCAAATCCTGTACACAGCTCTACCATGGCCCTTGCCACCCTGCCTTTAAGGCATCTCGATGTCTGTTTCTTCATCAGTGCTGAGCTTTAGGAGGGGAGGGTAATGTCCTACTCAACTCTGACGTGTCAGTTCCTGGTGCAGACTGGCACACAGTAGGCGCGTGGTAATTCTGGTTAATGAATGGATGGAAGGATGAATGAATGAATTCTAGAGAGGTAGTTGAGGTGACCCTTTTTTAAAAGTGGGGGGAGGGGCAGAGGCAGAGGGACAAGTAGACTGAATGGGGAGCCCAACGTGGGCCTCTATCCCAGGACCATCAGATCATGACCTGAGCTGGAGGTCAGCCACTTAACTGACTGAGTCACCCAGGCACCCCTAAGATGACCTTTAAAAACAAAGAGTTTGGGTCACTTTCTTGCTTAAAACTTTTCAATGGCTCCCAATGCCTTTAGAATGAAATCGAGCTCCTTTCCATGACCTTTGAGACCCTTTAGTCCGGACCTGGTGGCCTTATGACTCTGATTTATCCTTCTGTACACCTCAGCCACTGCTCTCAATCTTCCAAATACCCCAAGTTCATTCCTATCTCAGGGCCTTTGCATGACTGTGCCCTCGTCTGGAGTGCTCTTCACCCTGCTGGCAATGCAGTGGGCTTTCTCTCATTTCTTAGATGTTGGCTTACATGACACCTTCTCACAGAGACCTTTCCTAATTACCCATCTAAAGCATCACTTCCTTCCCCATTCCATTACCATCTTGGTTGTTGATTGGTTGGTTTTTCTTCTTCATGGCACTAGTACAGATTTGTCCTGGGAGAGATTCTCCTCCATCATTTCCATATGTCCCTTCCAGTGTCTCTTCATATAAAGGAAAGTCATCATTTATATAGACAATCAACATTGCCTCAATTTAAAAGAAACTTTCCTATATTTAGTTAGATTTTAAGTAAAATCATTGTGAATACTTAACAAACTCAGCTTCAAGATGAGTTCCCTTCTTGTCATCTTGCTGCCTCTAAGTCTCTTTGTATGGGACTTCTGGAATAGCCATGGACCTAGCTCCTTTAATCCCACCAGTGGGAGTTACAGGCATAGGGCAAGATCTGGGGTGTTTTGTTGAGCAGGAAGCAAAAATGGGCCACCCAAAGAGTACATAGAGATTATGGATGAAGACTCCAGTGCATTCAAAGAAATGAGAGAAGGATGGGTGCTTTCGGACCTGGGTGCAAGTTTTGTTATGCTTAATCAGAGAAGGCTTCCTGCCTAACTGGACATTGTGTTGCACTGGGAAGATTTTAGAGGGATGAAGATGACTAAGATAACCAGAATAATAGTAATTTTATTTGGTGCTTGACTCCATGCCAGGCACTGCTCTCAAAACTCATATTCAG
>PITA01007090.1:48412-94580 GCA_004023965.1 Spilogale gracilis | reverse complement strand
GATGTAGTGAAAAGAAGGGCCATATGCACCCCAATGTTCATCGCAGCAATGGCCACAATCGCCAAACTGGAAAGAGCCAAGGTGCCCATCAACAGATGAATGGATAAAGAAGATGTGGTACATATATACAATGGAATACTATGCCTCCATCAGAAAGGATGAATATCCAACTTTTGTAGCAACATGGACTGGACTGGAAGAGATTATGCTGAGTGAAATAAGCCAAGTAGTAAAGTCAAGTATCACATGGTTTCACTTACTTGCGGTGCATGAGGGGTAACCTGGAGGGCAGTGGGAAAAGGAAAGTAAATGGGAACTAGGGTAATCTAGGGAGAAAAACGAAACAACAGAGACTTTGGACACAGAAACAAACTGAGGGACTTGAAGGGAGGGGGATAAGAGGGATGGGAGAGCCTGGTGGTGGGTACTGAGGACACCTAAAGCGTGGAGCACTGGGTGTGGGGAATGGGAAATGAATCTTGGAACACTGCAAAAAAAATTTAAGTAACAATAAAAAAAAAGAAATATGCTTACATGTTGAAGAAAGAAAATGGTATAAAATTACTTACCGTGAAATAAGGTATGATGTTACCACACACTGCAGATAAACACTGACCACATAAAAACTAGCTCTTTAAAATCACAAAGGATAAAATATACTTCTCATATCTTTAATAAAAAGAAAAGATCATATGGGGTATGGTAAAAATATAGAAGGAAATAAACGTTTGTTGAGCTAGATGCTCACCTCTGAGCTGCACATGTTACATGATAGTTATGTGGTATCCTCACAATATCATTAGTTTCTTTGAAGCAAGAGCTATATGTTTTAAAATGAAACCTAATGACCTTAAGCATTATTTTTTTGGTAAATGTTGGTTAAACCAATTATTATATATATGAGTGAATTAATAAATAGTGAACATGAGCATTCGGTTATCTTTGAAAGGAAGAAGTCTTTGGAGTATGAAAACCCAAGTCATTCTTTAGAATGGGAAAGTTTTATTATTATTTTTTGAACACAACTCTGCTACCATTTTTCCATTTGTACCTTTTATTTGAAGATTACTGGATCTCATATATATTTCTGTCATTTATAATTTATTTCTCTTTTATAATTTCCAATACCTTCTTGAAGAAATTTCTTATTTCTTCATCTAATTTAAAATGTCATGTGTTCAACTCTAACCATTTTTTTAAAATAACTTTCTCTCTTGAGGTTTGTTCTTTTCAGAAGTCATATTTTGAGGGTTTTGTGGCATTTTTTAGTATTCAAGGACTGTCTCCTCTTCAGTTTCACATTTTTATTACAGGCTCATTTTTATTAATGTTCCAATTTCATTGAAAATGCTAATGAGACCTTAAAAAATTTCCTTCTACTTTCATTGTTTCAGTGGGAGCTATTTGCTCCAAATACTGAAATTTCTCACATAAGTAGTGAGTTTGTTTATATTTACAAGTGAACTGTTAATTCTTTTTTGTCCTTCTTAACAATTCTTAATTGTTTATATTTATGAATAAAGATCTGTCATGATGCTCTCCTCTAGTTTGAGCTGAGGACCCAAAGAGTTCACTTCCCCCAGGCTCCTCTCCCCTGCTAAGGATCTTATCCCTTACCTCCTTGTCTGCTCTCCAAGGATCTCTTAAAATAAAAATGCTGTCTATTGTTCTGAGTGGTTCAGCTTTGCCTTCAGCTGAATGTTTCTCTCCTCCCTCAGCAAAACAAGAGCTCAGCAGTTTAGTCAAACAGCAGAACCTGCCCTCCAAAGCTACCCCAAAAATCTTTCATCCAACTCATTACACACAAGGTATTGTGAGTAAGAATCAAAAAAGGTTCTACTGCCAAAACAAGTTTGGCAAACACTCATTTAATATTTGAATTCCTTCTGGAGAGAATGTCAGGCGGATACTATTCCTGGAGCTGGCTGGAGCCAGCACTATAAACAAGTAAGGGCTTTTTGGTGGATTCTAGCTGGGTCACACTCGGATCTTGCTGATCCTGGGTTGGCCTGCAGGATATTACCTCCAGGTCAGAGAGGGGGCCCAGTCCAAGGCGTATACAGTGCCTGTACTGGCATCCCTTCCCCAGTGGAAACCTTTGACTGAATGGCAAAGAGGTAGGGATTTTGCAACATGAGTTCAAAGCAAACAAATACAACACAACAAAACTCATAAAAACAAACATGACAATAGATAAGAGAAGATGCAGAACGTGAGCCTTCAGGGACTCTCCAGTTCTGAGCCCTTGTGAAACTGGCCTTCTCCTCTCTACATTGTTGTTTTTACCCCTGATACTGGGGCTCACTCAGTCCTCCTTCCTGTCTTCTATCAGAGCTATGACTGACTGTAGTCTTACCGTGTCCTGACTCAAACACTAGTCCCCCACACAAAACTCCTACTGGCAGTAGCAGAGACTTTCTTTAAACCAAGAGTCAATGTTAATCAAAATTTGCATGATTTATTCCATGAAAACCACCTTCATATACCTTGCCTAACTCATGAAACTGTTAACATCGTCTTTGGGTGAAGTGGCTATAAAATCAATATTCAAATAACAAATTCCTCTGTACTCTTCTTTCAAAAAAAAGAATACTAAATCAATCAATCAATCAATCAGAAATTAAGGACACTCACATTGTAAATTACTCATTTGGGACAGGTAATATAAGCAGCAGTGATTTCTCATTTTCAGTCTATGAAAGAATGGGAATTACAGTATGAAGAGGGAAAAAATTTATTGCTGACAATTTAATTTATTTACTAAACTGAGAAAGGCCTTTAAGTACAATAGATCAGAAAGCTATGGGACATATCCAAAATTCCATTCTGGACCAGGGGAAGAACAGTGTACTTAAAATGAAATTGAAAGGAGAATTCAAGTAGTTTATATCCTGCTGTGTTCAGATCATCAAAAGGGAAAAAAAAAAAAAAAAAAAAAAAAAAGAATGTGTAGGCCCTTAAAGACATTGTGACTTCTTATTGTCCTACTGGATAGCCTTACTCCTCATGGCTCATGCAGAGATCCTCAAAAGTTTGACCTTGATGAATACCTCTCACTTAGCATGCTCTGTGCTTCAAGTCAAAATGGGGACATAAATCCTGTAGCACATTGCATTATGAGCTGACTCTTTAGCATCCCCTAGGACAAGAACTTCCCGTAGTTTCCTTCTCCAAGAGTCTCCCTAAGATGTCCCAGGATCAAAAAAACAAAACAAAACAAAACAAAAAAACAAAACAAAACAAAACAACAACCAAAAATTAAAAGCCATAAAGACTGGACAGGGTAGAAGTGATATCCTTCAGCCCTGCTGTTCAGAGCAGATGTCTGGTCTACAATCATCTCTAAGTTACCTTGTCTCTAGTAAAGACTTTACTTTTAAACCAATGGTTTTGATGAAACCCCTTGAGGCACAGGGTCACAAAGATCAAAAAGTGCACATTATTTGTGGAAAAGCAAATTCTATAAAATATTAGATATTAATTTTTCAATCTTACTAAAGGATATTGCTATGTTTATGGATAAACCAATGGTAGTTTTCAGCTCCGTTTTGTCCAAAATCAACTCTTAAATTTTGAAATCAGTTTGAGCCTTTTTCCAGTCTATCATTTTCACTTTTACTTTGTTATCATGTTTTGTTCATTATGTTTGGTGTGTTTGTTGTCTTTTTGTTTGTTTGTTTGTTTTTGTTTTTGTTATTGTTTTTGTTCCATCGAAAACTTTCTTTACATTGGCTCTACACATTGCTTACTGACTTTTCAAGCTTTTTACTCATTTTTCCCATGTTATATGTAGAATGACTTCCGTATTCTAGTTCTTACCTCTTCCCTTTAGGTAAAAAGGGTAGTTTCTTCATAACATTCATTTTGAAAGAAAACACTTTGAATATTATACTAGAGCTTCCATGATTTTCACTTTCCTTTGGGAACAAAACTTATGGGAAAAGATCTCTAAGTATTAATACATTTGTTTTATGTTAAATCTCAAATCTCTAATTTACATAATTCTTGCAATTGAACCTCCATCTGCCCCCTAATAAACAGCAGCTCTCCACTGGGGAAACACATTCAAATTTGGGGAATACTGAGATAGATCAAGAAGCACATCAAAGAGTATGCTTCTCTACCTGAAGAAACTAGATAAAGTGCAGAATAAAGAAAATAAAAAAGCAGGGGTAATGAAAAACAAGGAGGATAAGGAGCAGAAACACTGTGTTCTAAAGACTCCTTCATACTTACATTGAAAGGAGGGCCTAGAAACCATATTGCCATATGAGGAGTGAGGAAAGACCCTGGAAGACACACCCAGTCTGAGTAGATGTTTGATAAATCCTTTCTCATGAATAAATGAAGGATGTTCAGTATGAAGAGAAAATACTGAGGGCATGAAAACTTCAAACATTTTAGAAGCTTGTTTTAGGAAAACAGAGTTCTTTCAATGAGTCAAAGGTTACTTTTCAACTGAAGAGGAAGAAGTTAATATGAAAAGCAACTTTTTTGGTTTTCTTTTGGGGGAAAGAATAGCTTTCTGAAAAGAAGAGCTCTCCAGTAGTGGAAATCATTTGTTCACCAAGTATGCTTGTGGTAATACAGGTGATGGGCAAGCTCAGGATTTTTGATGGCAGCCAGTACTATGAACTCAGGAAGACGGAGGAAGTAAGGAGGAAGGGAGACAGATATTGGACAACTAATTTCACTGTAATCCCAACTCAAATAATTGTTATGAAGGAGAACTACATAATGCCATGAATATCTTACCTGAAGCACCTCCACTGGTCTCAAGGATTTAGGGTTCCCTGAGGAAGTAACATCAGGGTTGTGAGTTTAATGATGAGAAATTCTAATTTAAGAAAGGGTTGGGGAGAGTGATAGGGTATCATATGTAAAAAGTGTCTATAAAGGCTTCAGGCAGGAAAGAGACATGTCCATTTGGGGAACACAGAAAATATGAGTGTAGCCAGAGAGATGAGTGAGGTAGAATGCTCAGTGCCTGACAGAGACTAGAGAAAATATGTTGAGGGCTTAGTACCAGGGAACTAGGTGGACATTGGAACAGTGATGGCATACCCAGGAGGCCATCTTGCTGCTCTTCAGGGAAGAATCTTCAGCCCATGTGCCTAAGTATGTGAGTTAAAATTAACTCTTCAATGTCCCAAGACCCTGTGTTACTCATAGTACTTGACCCTTTTAGTATGGACACTATAAAATTACCCAGAATGGATAATGAAATGCTTAAACCTCTCGAAGAATGATTCCATTGTAAGAAAATAATCCTTGCAATTATGTAACCTGTACAAAAATGAGGTTTTCCTTATCTTTTCTTATATATTATATATTGTTTCTTTCCCTTTGCTAGCTGTGAAGTCTTGCAGTTCCAGTAGTTCCTGTATGATGTTAAATAATGATGGCGATATTGGGCATTTTATAGTTTTCCTGATTTTTAATATGTCCAGTGTTTCATTAAATATTTTACTGGCCTTTGTCTTAAAACACAGGAGTTCTTTTCCAATTGAATTAAAATGCACTTAGAGGGGCACCTGGGTGGCTCAGTTGGTTAAGCAACTGCCTTCAGCTCAGGTCATGATCCCGGAGACCTGGGATCGAGTCCCACATTGGGCTTCCCGCTCGGCGGGAAGCCTGCTTCTCCCACTCTCACTCCCCTTGCTTGTGTTCCCTCTATGGCTGTGTTTCTCTCTGTCAAATAAATAAAATCTTTAAAAAAAAATAAAATAAAATACACTTAGAGTTATAGCCTTATCAATAGTTATTATATTTTAAAACAGAAAATCAAGTTTAATTTTTAAAACAGTGTTCCCATTGTGCTACATGACTTCTTGGATGGCGAGACATGCTTTTCTATTTCAAGAATAAAAAACCTTCTGATGGAGTTGAGGACAGTAAAAACAGTGAGGTGGCATGAGGGATGGAGGCAGAGAGGCTGTGAAACTTTCAACAAACATCTGCATGTGTCCCTTTCCCAGTGTCACTGCTCTTTGTTAAAGGACACTTTAAAAATACATGCCAAGAAGTACTCAATTATTCTAGAAGATAAGAGACGTTTGATTCCCTAAGATTCCTCACAATGGTTTGAAGAGTCTGGAGCACAAGACAGAGACTGTGTGCCTATCAAGTGCACTACCTTTCCTCCAGGGAATCCCACAGATCCTGTCTAGTCCTGCAAGCCATCCCTCTCAAAGCTAATCTCCCTCACAATCTTCTGGTTCCTCTACTCTACCAAAATTCAAACTTGTTCCAGGGATAATGCATTTGACCCTGAAGGGAGTTATCATCCCATCCAGTATAAGTGGAGGAGAAGGTAAGAGATACTCTCCACTTAGATCTTTATGCCTCACTTGCCATACCTAAAGACTATCCTGAGGAAGGTCATATAATCAAAACCATAGTCATCATGCTCTAGTTGAAAAATCTGCTCTAAGACATATGTCTACTCAGAGGAATGCAAAAGCCACTGCCACTTGTTATAGGGCCTTTACCTTTATCTTTGTCAAGGACCTACAATAAAATTGCCTCAGGCAGAGCTTTCTCCCAGCATATAATTCCTCAGCGGGAAACCCTACCAAGCTGGGGTAGTATGAAAGAGAGGGAGACTTATAAATTATAGACCATTGTAATTAAATGTGAAATTGTCACTCATCAGGTTGCCATACCATTCATAAAGGCCTTCCCAGCTTATTGCACTGTACTACTTAATTTAGTTCTTGTGAGGTAGTTAATTTTCTCTGTAATTGAAAGAATATCCATTGCAAATGATTTCTAGGAGCAAGTGAAAATGATGATTTGCTCAACTGGTCAGTGGGTGTTGAACTATTTTCCTTTATTAATTTACAGTGATTTCTTCATGTCCTCTGAATTTCTAACTCGATTCCAGAAAAGGTCATGCATCTGAAAAGGGGCCTTGTAGTTAGCTGTAATCCGTCATCTTGCTGTCAGTTTTAAGGGGAAAAAAAAAAATGGCTGGCAGATCAGGTGGACCTAGAGGAAAATTAACCCAACATAACCTTAGGTTTATGACACTGAAAAGCTAGTTAAGCAAGTTGTGGCCTGGGCATTGTAGTAAAGCACCTCTGTGAATTGTAAAATAACTAGACACTCTCAATGGAAATGTTTCACTGGTGCCTAAAGCAAACCTATTTATATTTTCTCCTGTGGGAAAATGATTATGATTAGGTTTATAAGACACTTAAGTCAGAGCAAGGACTATTGTTTGATGATGCTTTCCAAGGATGATTTCATTTAGAACTGGGCGTCAGTCATTCCAAAATTTCAACAAATATTCCAATCACTATGAGTTATAGTTAAGTTTCCTAGTTTTTCAAATAATGACCTGCTTCAATATAATTACTCCTCATACTGCTACCTTAAATTTGCATGGCCTTTCTCTAAGGAGCACAATGTGATTTCCAGACCATATCTCACTAATTCTTCTAAAAGTACTGCCAGAGGAGAAGGCCAAGAGAAATTTTAAAAGACTTGTTTTTACTTAAAAAAAAATAATCTTCCACCCATATGTAGAATCTCTATACTTGAGACCACAGCTAACTCTTTTTTTTTTTTTAAGATTGTATTTATTTATTTGACAGAGAGAAATACAGCCAGAGAGGGAACACAAGCAAGGGGAGAAAGAGAGGGAGAAGCAGGCCTCCTGCCGAGGAGGGAGCCCGATGTGGGGCTTGATCCCAGGTCTCCGGGATCATGACCTGAGCCGAGGCAGTCGGTTAACCAACTGAGCCACCCAGGTGCCCTGACCACAGCTAACTCTTATTAAGTGGTCAGATTCTTTTTATATTCTTGAAGCTTGCTTTGTATTTGTAACATTTAAAAGAAAAAAAAAAATCCTTTCTTATGTATTCTTTTAAGTAACAAAAAAATGAAAGAAAGTAGGCTTGCTATATTGAGTAAATTAAAGAACATTTGATGCAGTCTTGAAGGGCTTATTCTGGTATATAGGAGAACAAACTGCAACAGAAGAAGTCCATTATGTTTATTATAAGTCTGGGCATGGCAAGGGTCCAGGTGAGTTTTCAGTGTTGCAAACAGGAGAGGTTTGAGTTAGTTGATTACCGGACATGTGGAGCATCTGAACAGGTTCTGAAGTACTTGGTATGCAAATGTAGCACATGCTATCAAGGGCAGTCTTTCCCAACTCACAGAAAAGTAATGGAATTCAAGGAGGAGCTTTCTGTTTTTAAAATGTCAAGACTTGTTTATGGGGAAGAGAAGGAGGCTTGAGGACAAACCCTCGTTCCTGTGCAATGCCCTTCTCACCAATCCTGTAAACAATATAATAAAGGGAAACTTGAATAAGTTCCAAGAGCCATTGACATGTAAGGCTGTGGGCTCTCCATAGGCTCCCAGGCAAGTGTAGAAGGACACCGAGACTGAGTTGTAAAGCACCTTTGCAGTGAGATAAACAGTCCTCTCTGGAAGTCCTAGGGATGATTCTAGACCCTAGGAACACCATTGAGTTTGGAGGATCAAGGGGGTGGAATTCAATAGAACATGATAAACAAGAACCAGGTCAAGGGTACTGACAGACCAAAATCCGTTTGAAATTTTCCTGGTTATTGATTAGATAGGACTCAAGCAATGTTAAAAGCAACGGGAATATGCAGAATACAGGCAGGGAACAGCAGCAGCAATCACCTCCTGGAGGCATTCCTGCTGTTCTTTCACCTGACAGGACCAGAAAGGTAAGGACTAAGACCTCAGTCAACCCAGAGAAGCAGGAGGGTAAACCTGCCGCAAGTAGGTGAGTAACTCTTGTCTGGGTCTTTAGTCCAGAAGAAGCACTGAGAATAGCAGTCGCACTCAGCACCAGCAACGGCAGCCACCATGGCAGTGTGAGGGAGTGGGAAGGATGGCATCTGAAGGAGGGGTTTCAAAAGGGCCAGCAATTCTTCATTGAAAAGACAGCTGGCAAACTCTGACCCCAAGAGAAGCAAAGGTCTTCCAACACTGGAGCAGATGCTCAACGGTATGGGGCCGGTACCTAGCTCAGCAGCTTCACCCAAACCAAAAAGAAACCATGCAGAAAACAAATTTCCTCTATCAGGATCACCCATGGGCCAGTGCCCTCAAGGAAACACAAATTAAAACAATAACTCAAATGTCACAGATGTTAAAAGAGCATAGAATTGGAAATTAGAAGGCCTTTCTTAAAAAAACAAAAACAAAAACAAAAACTAAATGGATCAAAGAAGATTTTACCACCATTCTAGATGAAGAGAGCATCACAGAGAAATTAATTAAACTGCTATAGTCATTCAATCCCCTATTAGAAATCCAGTCTCCTGGCATATGAGGAGGAGGAAAATTTGTGCTTTCTTTTTTCACACAGACCTTTAATCTAATTTGTTTAAAATATCAAATGTATTACAATATTGGCTCTATGCTTACTCATTTTTCCTAAGCATCTGAAACATCCCTGTAACCTGCTAAGTTACTCCTCCTACATTACTACAACTTGCAAATTATTGTAAAAAGCTATATTCACATTTATTTTAGTCTTCTAATTAATATGGCTGTGGTGGAACTAGTTTTAGCTTTATTCCTCTACCTTCAAATATTCCTTAGTGAATCTAGCATCCACTGTGAGCCATGCTATGGCTTGGCCTACAAAGACGAATGAGAACAGGTCTTCCTTTCTATGAATTCATTATTGAATGGCAGAAAAAGAGAAAAAACCATAATAGCAAAAAGTGCTAGAATACACCTAGATGTAATGTGTTATGGAAAAGTGACCAATTTCATTCTGAATGATTTAGAATGTTCATGCATGTACATTTATTTATTTATTTATAAATAAAATCTTTTTAAAAAAGAACTTTTTAAACATATCTTTCTGTTAACAGCATGATGCAGACCTGAAATCTCCTGCAGCATGTTCCTGTATGTACATTATAGCTTATAAATTATTTTACAAATCTTATTTTATATTCACAACTGTTAAAAAAATTCCATGTGAAAAATAAAATGAGACTCAGAGATATTAAATGAGTAACTAGTATGATGAGTAAGGAAGAGACCCAGGACGTAGATCTCAGACTTCTTGCTTTAGACCCTCTGCCCTTTCCACTATTAAGACATTTTAACTATTATTGAATGAGGGATGCGCAGAATTGAAAGGGATGGTAATAGAGAGAATGTGTGATCACAGTTTCTGTAGAATAAAAAGAGGAGAAAAAGAAACAGTCTTAATTTCCTCCTCTCTCTAAAAAGGACAATAGATCCCAGCAGGAGGGCATTTATGAAGCTAGGTGACATGGGGAGGGGGGTGCTGCAGAGCCTTCCAAAGGACTCATATATACAACAGCTAATACTGCTAGAATGTGGGACACACAGACTGGGAATGAGCCTGGGAAATTAGCCTGGTGAATTACCAAGTCCATGATCAATATTGTAACATTAATCTAACATTGTATTTTTGTTAATTCCCTAGACCTGGAATGTTTCCCATTTTCATGTGATCCTTTGTTTGAAATCCAAGGTGCTTTATCAGTACCTCTCTTTGTAAATCAATCACACTCCTTTTTAAAAAATAGCTGTCAGTCCACCTTCTCCCTTTATTCTAATGGTAAGATTAGCAAGAGCTCTTTCATCACCTTTACCTGCCTAAACAACTAACATAATGTTTAAAAATAGAAAATTCTCAAATAATCTCTTTTTTTTTTTTTTGTATTAAGGGCATTAGGGCTTATTATGAAACATGAAATGTAGCACTTTCTGGGCCCATATTTATAGCTCTAGTGCCTATTTACCGTATTCAATATATATTTAGATGAATGAATGTGCAATAGTATTTGTTGATGGATTAATGTATTTGAAGTTCCTGAAAGTTATATTTGACAGGAAATACCTTATTTTGCCTTCTGTTGTACGAGATGTATTTGAAAGATTTCAGCATACTTTTAAAACAAAATGCTTTGTGTAAAGCATATTTGCAAGGGAATGACCCCATATATTTAACATGTGTATAAGCAATTTGGCTGAGTTGGCTGAACTCATTAGGGTGCAGTCAAGAAACAGTATTTTTTTCTCTCTCCCTTACAAATGTCTTCAATGTGATTTACTAGATCTCCTTTTCTTGCTGCAGACACAACTTGGACTGATTCCACAAACTTTCAGTAATTTTGACCTCTTGGAAGAGTCTTTCAACTGTTTCTTTTTCAGGGTGTTCCCACGTCCAGTCTCACTTAAATACAAATTTTAATCTCACAACCACATCACAAAATTTGCCTGCCTTTCACATCCAAAATGATCAGTGACTCAATGACTTACAGTGTAGAAGGTATTTTGGGTCCACATTTAATTCTCCATCACCCCTTCTTTCTTCTTAGGGTGAGAGAAAGGGGAGGAGAGATTAGAGGGAAGAAGTTATAGGCTTGTTTACTTGGCTGGCGAGTATCTCATGACTATAAAGCTTCCTGGGTCATGGAAGATGCTCTAGCAGGTAGGTTCTTTATGACCTAGGAGGTGGTGAAGGTGCTGCTCACTGTACAGTTGGGTCCCTACTGCGGGGAGCACTATGTGATTGTTTTCTAGGACTTTCCCAAAGCCACTGACTCTTTCTGCTGAGTCCTCCTCATTATGCAAGCAGCCCTCTTATGTGGAGTCTTTCACGTGACTCAAGTGAGTCACGTGACTATTCAGCCTTTTTGTTTGTTTGTTTGTTTATTGGCCTTCATTCATCTAAGTCTAGCCAAATGGTAAAAGTATACATGGAACCTTTCAATTCACTGTCCTCTTTCTTCCTGCTTTGCTTACTTGACACCTGTCAAGTTCCCTCAAGAACTTCTTTTACAAGGCGCCTCGGTGGCTCAGTTGGTTAACCGCCTACCTTCAGCTCAGGTCCTGGGATAGAGTCCCGCTGCTCCCTCTGCTTGTGCATACTCTCTCTGCCTCTAATAAATAAATAAAATCTTTTTAAAAAAGAACTTTTTAAACATATCTTTCTGTTAACAGCATAATGCAGACCTGAAATCTCTTGCAGCTCAGCAAGCAGTTAACCTGGTCCTAAGTGACGCTGTCTTCTGTTTTTATGACTTTCCTCATCCTCCAAAAGATTCTCTTGCACCCACCTACCCCACATTCCACCAAATTGTCTTGATAGTTGAGGGGATGGAAAACTCTCACAAAATCCTAATAAAGAACGCTTCTCTCCAATAATTCCATAGCATCCTCTTTAATGAGGTAGGGATGGATGGTGCTTACTATACTGCCTTAATATGTTTATGACCCACTTTAGAATATATACACATCTATCCCCCATTTTCTCAGCTTGTGGCCTAAGTCAAAGACAACAAAGAAAGTAAAGAATAATAGCCTCTAAAATTAAAGCCATCAGTTAGATAGATGATAGATAGATAGATAGATAGATAGATAGATAGATAGATAGATGAGAGATGATTTATAGATAATTGAAGACAGATTATTTACTCTATTTTTTGTTACTGATTTCATTTGTACACAGAATGAAAGGATTAATAAGTGAAGGGACAGAGAGAGATTATAGCCTGCCCTGAAATTGCGTGACATTTTGTAGATTATGAGGTTTTGACTGATAAACTGGTCTTCTCAAGGTTTGAAGAACTGATGACAGTTGACTTGACACCAGGCCATGATCTCAGATGCTGACTTGGATATGACTGGAATTAACTTCAATATCATCGAGAACTGGAACACCTCTCCCCACTTCCCTCTAATATTTTTTAAATATTGTATTTAATACTATACTGTAATTACCATAACATGAAATGAATAAAATATATCCTTTGGTGGACATCTTGTTCCTAGTGAAATCACCTTTTCAATTGGAAAAGGAATGGGTAGAAGCTAGAAAAAAAAAAAAACTTGCTTGCTTTAAAATTCCCAAACTTCAAAGTTTATAAAATAAAAGGAAGTTCAAAACAATATTATATTTCACTCAAGGAATGTGTCATGAGTGTGTTCCTCCATCCCATGGATATTATAATAAAATAGTATCTTTTAAAAATATAATTTCAATGATTTTTCATCATTCTATTTTATGACTGTTTTATAATCTGTTTAATAAATCCAAAATTGTTGGATATCTACATTGTCTTTTAATTGTATACTACTTTAAGAGCTGCCTTATTAAAAATCCTTATAAAATTTTTGCAAACTGTAATTATTTTAGCATAATTTTTAGAAATAGAATTTATCAGTAAATAGTGTATTATAAGGGTTTTGATACATATCACCCAACTATACTGTAGAAGTATACCAATTTACAACTCATTATGAGAATGACATTTCCTCATACTCTATTTATTTAATCCTTTTAAATCTCCAACTAATATATGGAAAATGGTTCTGCATTTGTTTGATTTTTTTAAGATGAAATATGATTTGCCTATGCTTAGCATTTGTATTTGAAAATGAATATGTTATATATTTATGTTAACATATTTTGTCCATGCTTTTTCTTTATTTGTATTATAATACAAAATAGTGTTGTTTTATTTCTTATAAACACCGTTGTTTTGACATATGATACTCCCTTTAGTTATGCTTTGATATTGCAATTTTTATGTAACGAATTCCATCAAGCTGTCACTTGATGATTCCTGCCTGTGCTAAGTATCAGTAGGTTTAGGTAAAGGGGAGGCAGACACAGTGAATGTATTAGAAGAGATGGGAAAGAAAGAGCAGCATGTGGAATAAAGTTTATATAAAATATTTGAGAACAGAAATTTAAAGGATTAGACATTATGTCTCTCCTCAGAGCTTTAGAAAACTTTCTTATTGAAATCTCACTTAGGAGGAGGCCGAGCTATTATAATATTTCTTTAAAATGAAACAATACCCTAAGTGTTATAATAGGTTATGATTTCTCCTAGGGTAACTATATTAAATAAATGATTTAACTAGGTTGTGTTTTAGTTTGGTGGTAAAAGTAGTTATTCTTTTGATTATTTATTTTATACTCTTAACAGATCATTTTAAAGGGATAAGATTATAAGATATTATATATTCATTATAAATACATGGATATTTTATTTTTATTTTTAATAAGCATAAGTAATCTTACAATCAGAAAAATAATATATATATATTTTTAAAGGATTTTATTTATTTGACAGAGAGAGACACAGCCAGAGAGGGAACGCAAGCAGGGGGAGTGAGATAGGGAGAAGCAGGCTTCCCACTGAGCAGGGAGCCTGATGTGGGGCTCCATCCCGGCTCTTGGGATCATGACCTGAGCCGAAGGCAGATGCTTAACCAACTGAGCCACCCAGGCGCCCCAGAAAAATAATATTTTAATTTAAATTAAAGAGTAATAGATTTCTACTCTTAAAAATTTTGAGATGTGCCAACAAAATTTCACTATCACAATAAAATGGCAATGTGGTATAGAATATTTCTTCTCAAATTTAATGTGCATGGGAGTCACCTGGGAATTTGATAAAAACAGACTCTCACAAAATGTATTTGAGGTGGGTCCTGAGATTGTGTATTTCTAACAAGCTTCCAAGTGATTCTGATATGCTGGATCTGCAGATCACAATTTGTATAGCAAGCATACAGAGATAATTATTAATTTTAGCAGCAGACAGAATTAGACCTGTTTCTGTTGGAATTTGTTTTGTGTGGGAATTCTGTTTTGCTCTGTTTTTAAAACTGCCAAACTCAATTAAATGAGATAGTGACTATACGATTCTTAGCTGAATGCCTGGCAGTGGTAAGAATCATGTAGCCTGTGATGTTAAAATTAATTTGTACTGTAAAACAACAATAAAAACTTTATTTTTCAACAATAATGAGAAAAGCCAAATAACAAAAAGGAGATGATTTAACTATTTACAAATTTACCGTACATTTTTTTAAAGATTTTATTTATTTATTTGACAGAGAGAGAGAGAGCATAAGCAGGCAGAGGGAGAAGGAGAAGCAGGCTCCCTGCTGAGCAAGGAGCCTGATGTGGGGCTTGATCTCAGGATCCTGGGATCATGTCCTGAGCCAAAGGCAGACGCTTAACCAACTAAGCACCCAGGTGCCTGGACCATACATTTTTTAAAAACAAATAAAGCCAGTAAAACCTTCCATAAAATTAGGAAATTGATATTACTCACCATGTCTTTTCTTTTCTTTTCTTTTCTTTTTTTTTTTTAAGATTTTATTTATTTACCGGACAGAGAGAGAGAGAGAGAGACAATGAGAGGAGGAACACAAGCAGGGGCAGACAGAGAAGGAGAGCATGCTTCCCAGTGAGCAGGGAGCTCGATGCAGGGCTATATTCCAGGCCTATTGCAGGATGCTCTATTCCAGGATCCTGACCTGAACTGAAGGCAGACGCTTAACAACTGAGCCACCCAGGTGCCCCTTACCCACCATATCTTATGATTTCTCTGATGGGGTCCTGAGAAGTTTAAATAGTAATAATGTTCCTTATGTAATCATATTGTGTTCTATTTTAGAATCTCCTCCTCCCCTGACCCCGAGTTGCAGTGATAGGAAATTATGCAGTAAAAGGAAGCTTTTTTTTTTTTTTTTTAAGATTTTATTTATTTGACAGAGAGAAACACAACCAGAGAGGGAACACAAGCAGGGGGAGTGAGAGAGGGAGAAGCAGGCTTCCCGCCGAGCAGGGAGCCCGATGTGGGACTTGAGCCCAGGTCTCCAATATCATGACCCGAGCTGAAGGCAGTCGCTTAACCAACTGAGCCGCCCAGGCGCCCCAAAAGGAAGCTTTAACTAAAGCATGCAGTCTTGGTGACCCTTTTTGTTCTTGAGATGGAGTGAGGAGAAATTCAAGAAGCAAGAGGCCTAATGGTTAGCCCTACTGATCCTGAGAGATTGTCAACACTTTCTGAAACAGAATATATTCGCTTGCGCTTGGCAAAGCTTCAAATGAGCAGCTAAATGTTGAGATGGATATCTGAACTGAACCTCTGAACTTTTGGAGGTTCACCTGTCATCCCTGAATGCATAATCAGATCATCTCTTTCTCTCTCTGCTTTCCCTCTGGCAAAATCTCCAGCATTCATTCCTGCCATTTTCTCATCTTTCAGCAGTTTTCCCTACTGCAGGAAAAGCAGCCCAATGGAGAACTCATTTCCAGTGAGAGCTCAGGGACATATGACACTCTACCTTATATACTTAAAATCAAAATTGACTACCCATCACCCTCCTTCTGTAAATAAAACAATTCTACTATTCTTCTTGTGAAAATTAACATTTCTAAAGGTTTGAGCTTGGTGGGCAAAGCTTTTTTGGCTTAGCTCTTAACATATTATCTTTCTCCTATAGAGTTGTCAGGCATCCTATTATGATAACTCAGAACTGATTCAGACTCTCTTCTGCTGATGATTTTCTGAATTTTCTTCCCTAAAAATGGAAAATAAAGTGAGGGACAGGGAGATTTTAGGGTTTTTTTTGGTTTTGGGTTTTTTTGGTTTTTGCTGTTTTTGGTCTTTTGCTCTTGTTGATTTTAATAAAAATCTCCAAAGGTGCATACATTCAGCAATTCTGTCTTTGGATAAATTGATAACAACTTCATAAGTTCAAAGTCTACTAGCTTCTTTCCACGTATTGGTCTTCATGGGCATTTTCATTGAGAAAATGCACTTAAGACTTCTCACTCCTGCTGTGGACACATTCTTCTGCAGCCGCACAAGTAATGTCTTGATAGCTTGATACTTATCTACTGACTTAGGAATCTCAAAGCTCCTTGTTAATTCTGAACTAGCTGTGCCATGTGAAAAAGTTGGAGAGGTGGAGGGATGGGAGAGCCTGGTGGTGGGTACTGGGGGCACCTATTGCGTGGAGCACTGGGTGTGGGGAATGGAAAATGAATCTTGGAACACTGGAAAAAAATTTAAATAACAATAAAAAAAGAATACAAAAAAAAGTTGGAGAGGTGATGAATCTAATATTAGCTTTCAAAATGGCTTTACAATTCAATTACCAAATCTATAGCCAAAAGACTTTGCGAGCAACTCTCTTTGAATGTGTTGTAGAAAGGATTGTTAATAAAATGACAGATATTAATGACAAATGATCAATTTGAAGTACGGATATTCAGGGGCCATGGCATTTTCATTGCCTTTGTAAATGGTGAGCAGTCCTCAAGGGCAAGGTCTTTGCTCAGCCATGTATCCCAGCACTGAGCCTAGTACATAGGATTCATTCAGCATTCCCTTTTTTTCATGATATAGTTACACTGGGGAGTTAGGAAGTCCTGACAATCGGTACACAGCAAAGAAGGGAAGAGGGAGACAGCTACTGAAGTGCTTGATTGAGACAGCTAAATCAGTAGAATGAAGCATCAGCTTTCTGTGTTGGTAGCAACTCTAACCACGCATGCTCTCACACTCAGGAGCACTCTCTTCATTACTGCTGCAGAAACCCAGTGATCCTTTTTTTTTTTTTTTTTTTTTAAGATTTATTTATTTGACAGAGAGAGAGATCACAAGTAGGCAAAGAGGCAGGCAGAGAGAGAGGAGGAAGCAGGCTCCCTGCCGAGCAGAGAGGCTGATGTGGGCCTCGATCCCAGGACCCTGAGATCATGACCTGAGCTGAAGGCAGAGGCTTTAACCCACTGAGCCATCCAGGCGCCCGAAATCTGGTGATTCTAATGCAGGTTGGTCTTTACCGACATGGCTTGGATCCCATGTTCATTCCTGGCCAGAAAGAAAGTTATGCCCTGGTTCCATCTGGGTTTTGAACACATTTCCCACCTGAGGAATAGTGGATAGAGTCCTCCCCACCCACAAGGGTGGAGATGGAGACGAACAGATTCTGTCCCCACAAAGCTTTGAGTGCTATTACTGGAAGTGGGATGACTGCATATGGAGAGTCCAGACACATGTACACACGCACACTCACACCCAAATGTCTACCACAGTTAGTTACTAGAGCCAACTGATGTTTAATCTCATGTTCTTTTCAATCAAGTTACAGATTGTGTGATATACTGAAGAGAAGTTGGATCAAGAGAAAGAAAATGTCAGTGCTTATTAGGTTCTATCTGGATTTGGGTTACCTGAACTGTGATTCAAAGGGAGTGTCTTCTCTATCTAAAAACAGTGAGTCATATTTGATTTTAAAAAGAATGTGATAGGGGCCCCTCGTGGCTCAGTCAGTTAAGCGTCTGACTCTAGATTGAGGTTCAGGTCATGAACTAAGAGACATGGGATCAAGCTTGCATCAAGCTCCATGCAGGGCATGGAGACTGCTTAGGATTCTCTCTCCCCCTCTTCCCCTCCCCTGTTTGCTCTCCCTCTCTCTCTCAAAAACTGGAACAAAACAAACAAAACAGATGTGGCATACCTAAACTATAAAATTCTATGTATCTGACTGCTTATACTTAGATTCTGTGGCAGTATCCTCCCAGTTATACTAAAAATAAGCAAATAAATTGCCATATACTATTCTTAATATTATGCTATCGTTTCATCAGAATATTCTTATTTAATCCTTAGAGAACCTTAAAAGAGAGTATATTTATTATTTTAGCTACAATTTCTTTTAAAAAACAGTACCTAAAACTGACATACATAATAAAAACATTTATTACCTGAAGCAGCAGGACTTAAAAAGGTAGAGTGTGGTCGGGGGTGGTATGAACAGGGCTCTATGGATTTTCATATTTTGCTTCCCTATGGGTCAACTTTATCTTCAAGCTACCTACCCTCATGTTTTCAAGATAGATGACATCAGCCATTCAGACAATATTCATATCTTTTTATTTCCAAAAGATATAGGAAACTTCTTCCCTTCTCCAACCATGAAATAAATCTTCCCCTTTAAGTCAGACAACTTGGATTATGTGTCCAACATTGGAATTAAGATGTCCCAAAAGAATGCCACATGCTGATAAGAGAAAGCATAGCAGGAGCCCTTAAATCAGTCACTGGATGAGAGAGATCTGAACTCACTTCTGGAGCTGGAGTAGAATCATCTTCCCCTGAGTAGTGTGGGCTGCTTGCAGAGGTGACAAAACTGGAACACAGTCAGTAAGAAGAGTTTGAAAACTGTGACAACCATGTTATTTGTCATCAAAAATTGGACACTTTGAGAGTGACAAATGCCAAATCCGACAGAATGCTGTTATAGCACACATAAATTGAGCTTACTTTCTGTACTGAATCAGCAATAAACATTTTCTGCCTATAGCTCAACTTTATAGCATAGCTATTTTAGTAATCAAGACACAAAGTTTAGAATGGTCAAGTATATGTTCAAAATTATGTAGCAAGTAGTAATCCAAGGTTAAGACTATCACAAGTATTTCCTACTTGTTTCTAGATTACCTGGTAACCAGTGAGCAATTTATTCACATTCTATTCTCAGGACAGTAGGTAAGTGGCACTTTTTGTGGGATATTTCTCAATTGGATATACTTTATTTTCATTTACTGTCTTTTACATGAATACTGCTATGCTGGCAAGCATAACTACTTCTAATACCCAATAAACTAATCCATAGAACATTCTTTTCTACTCTAAAAATAAATACAGCTCAGGTGGAGATTAACAAAAAAACCTAACCTATAGGTTGATGGTGTCATAAATATAAGTTCCGTGATACTATGGCGGACTGCCTCAGCCTTTAGCCGTATTGGCACACTGGCCCTCCCAGAGGGGATCAGACATGAACTAACAAGAGTGTATGCCCTGAAATGATGTGCGTACCAAGTGCTCATAAAATGTTAACCTTAGAAATCCAATAGGGTTGAAATCCTACTCCTTTAAATGGGTCAGCCATCTCTTCTTTCCTATGGGGTATAAGAATATATTTTAAGGGGCGCCTGGGTGGCTCAGTTGGTTAAGCCACTGCCTTCGGCTCAGGTCATGATCCTGGAGACCCAGGATCAAGCCCCACATCGGGCTGCCTGCTCAGCAGGAAGCCCGCTTCTCCCTCTCTCACTCCCCCTGCTTGTGTTCCCTCTCTCACTATAATTCTCTCTGTCAAATAAATAAATAAATAAAATCTTTAAAAAAAAAAAAAGAATATATTTTAAGATCCACTGTGTAATTTTCTAGTTTGATAATCTGGACTGCTTCCTTAGTAGATGTTGGCAAACCAGATTTTAGAGTTTTCTTTCAAATACTTACTCTCAAATTTGTGCCTATTGAATAGCTTTTTCTACTGGACACAAATTGCAAAATCCCTATAGTCCAGAGAGATTTCGAAACATTTTGGTTCATTTCCAATTCTACCCTGAAACTGAAAACTGTTATTTGAAAACACTTTATAGTGTAACCAGTATTTCTCCAAATATTGTGGATGTCTCCTAGGTCAGCTTTTTATAGGAGCCATTAAAAACACAACAAATGCAGATACCCCTTCCTGCTGCAATATATGTGATGGAATACAAGTGATATATTGCAAGGGGCATCTCCCACTTGAAACCCCAAATATACCCTAAAGCAGTAGGAATAGTATGAAATTAAAACTCTATTTGCAAACCAAATGCCAGCAATAGTAAATATTGCTGCCAGTCAGTGTTACTTTTCTAATTATCCCCCGGGTGTTATATAGAATGATGTGATTTTTGAGATGTTTGTGTATAGCCATCATGACATAATTTATGTGTTTGTTACAGAAGAGGGAGAGAAAGAGAGAGAGAAGGAAGGAAGGAAGGAAGGAAGGAAGGAAGGAAGGAAGGAAGGGAGGAAGGAAGGAAAGGAAGGAATAGGAAGAAAAAAAACCACAGCAGTATACATATTAGGTGAAAGTCCTAGAGCTGACCACACTGTTTAGAGACATTATCTTTCATGTGGTCTATTTCATCAGCTTGTAACTGGTCTCTGGGTCTCTCTCTCTTTTTTTTTTTTTAATTTTATTTATCTATTTGACAGAGAGAGAAAGAGAGAGCACAAGTAGGCAAAGTGGCCTGCAGAGGGGGAGGGAGAAGTAGGCTCCCCAGTGAGCAGAGAGCTGGACATGGACCTTGATCCTGGGACCCTGGGATCATGATCTGAGCTGAAGGCAAATGCCCAACCTACTGAGTCACCCACAGTACCCAAGACACCCAACCTACTGAGTCACCCACAGTACCCAAGACACCCAACCTACTGAGTGTCACTCTAAAAGAAAAAAAAAAAAAAAAGATTTTATGCATTTACCCGAGAGAGAGACAGACAAAGAGCACGACATGGGAACAGGGAGGCAGAGGGAGAGAAAGAAGCAGACTGCCCATAGCAGAAAGCCCAATGCTGGGCTCAATCCCAGGACCCCACAATCATGACCTGAGCCAAAGGCAGACACTCAACCGACTGAGCCAGGTACCCCTGGATCTCACTCTTCATCCTCTGCTAATCATCCTTCCCAGCTACCATTATTTTGTAAAGCATAAATCAGATCATGACTCTGTCTTACATTCCATTAATGATATGCTATTATACTTATTCAGTATTTAGGTCACATGACTGACAAAGACCCTAGCCTACCTATTTTGTCCCCACTGAAACCCCACCCCATCCTCATCCTATTTATGAGGGCCCCATCCTGCCCTCATTTACTCTGCTCCACATAATTCGGTTTTCAGTTGTCCATCAATCATTACCATACATTCCCAATCCAGGTCTCTTACCTCTATTGATCAATTTTTCTTTTTGTTTCTTTCTTTTTAGGGGGGAGCGTCTGTTCTGCTTCCAATAGCAATTCCTAAATCTTCATGACTTTTATGCCACCATCCTTCTCATATCGAGGTTTAAACTTAAGTTTTACCCTTTCAGAGACTCCATCCTTTACCAACCTCTCAAGGCAATCAATGCCTCCCACATTAGTCTCCAGCATACAACTCTATTTTAACTTATTTGCAACATTCTCCAGTTATGAAAATTGTCTTATTTATACTTGTACATTATTATCCCCCACCTATGCAAATGTGATCACCCTCACAGTCGAACTTAGTCTACCCCTGCTCTAGAATATTGCCTGGCACCAAATAAGTCTTATGCAATACTATTTGACTATTGGCTTTCTGCCCACTTCTCAGTCCCGCTTGATAATTATGGACAGTGTTCCATAGTATATCCTATTAGTTATTTTTTTAGACAATCTACATGCTTATAGATGGGTTTATGGTTTTACATTTAATAATATAGAACTATGTTGCACTATTTACCTGGTACAAGATATGAATATACTATACACCATTTAACCATTCTGTTGTTAGTGACCACTTAGGCAGTTTCCAATAGTTTGACACTGTAAAGAATTTATATTCTAAGTAATATTGATAACATACTTGTTTTGGTCATTTTTCTAAGTATTAGGGATAACCAGTGAATAAACAAAAACACCTACATTCATGGAGTCTATAGTATCATGAAGAGAAATATGTATTAATATTAAATTTATCAGATATGTAAATTTTAATGTAAAAAGGCAATAAGTGTTATGAAAAAATTTTTAAAAATGTAAAGGGCCAATAAACATTTGATTTCCACAATTAAAAATTTTGTTTGCCCGTTTTCACCTCTAGATTAATGTTCATTTAAAGTAAAAATAAATAAATAAATAAATAAATAAATAAATAAATGAATAAATAAATAAATAATAAATAAATAAAGTTTTCCAGAATCTTCCTGGGAGAATCCACTGAAAAACTTTAGAGTGATGGCTCACAAATCTATTATTTTGTTTTCTTTGTATTTCTTTTGTTTTCTTGTTTCATTTTTATTCTGGATGTTTTCAGAATTTTCTTCTTTTCCTTGAACTTATACATTTTATTGGGATATTTTTAGTTATGTGTTTTTTCAGTGTTCTAGCTTGACTCTCTTCTGAAAACTCCTGTTTGTTTGTTTCTCCAGCTCAGAGATTTTTTTTCTATCGTTCTTTATTTTATTCTTTCTATTATCCATGTTTTGTCCAATTAAGCAACTGCTGGAAATCTTAGAGAAACTTTGAAACTCTGGGCTGTATTCTCCATCTCTCCATGCTTTTCATCACTTTGTCTTTTCAGCCCATATTTTGTAAAAGGCTCCCAGTTTAATCTTTAAATTCACTTATTTAAACTTCTGCCATGTATCCCTCTGCTATTTCAACCATATATTGACATATTACTATTCATTCAATTGCTTCTCACTTTCTAAATGACACTGTAGAGTCACTTACTTCCCATGTAGCACTGGGAAAAGTTTCTCCATCTCTAAAATGAGAATAGGAATTATAGGCATCTCAAAGAGCTGCTACATGATAGTAAAACTTAGCACTCAGTAAGCATTCAATTTTTTTTTAATTACATTAAATTAACAACCCTTTGGTAGCTCACCCAAAATATTAAATTCCCTCTTGATATAAAACAAATCATATTGCCTTCAGATTTTCCTAATGTAGCAGTGAATTCCAAAGAACACACTAGAGCAATGCCTTTAAAAACCCTTAAAAGAATTGTGACCAAATGGTTTTGTTGCCAGCCATTTAAGGATAAAGACAAGATAGAGCTGTTTTGACCATACAATAACTCAGTTCCCATGAGTCTTCTTGAAAAAGCTATTAAGGAACAAAGTTCAGCCAAATAAGGGACTGATATTAAGCATAGCAAAAAGACTGTAAAATGCTAAGATGAAAAGAAATGTAAGTAGTGTGGTAATACTATGAATAAAAGCATTGGCATTGTAATACTTCTATAATTCAGAAAGTTTGAGAATTCAAAGTTAACAAGAGATTTGATAATAATGCAAGTATGCCAAATTCTTTTTTTATAAGCCAAATTTCAAAAGATATTTAAATCTGACAAATCAAATAGTAAATCATATACTTATCATTAAAATATAAAAATAGCAAAAACCTCAAATAAAGTGCAAGCAAAATTAATATATAACCTAATAAAATTGGGAAGCCAAGAGAGGGAAAGGAGGAGCAAAAAATTGGGAAAATACAGAATCAAAATTTATTCATGGTAGACAAACAATAAATTCTTTCTTGAGACAGAGAAATTTAAACGTATTTACATGCATCCACTGCTCTGCCATCGTGGACAAGCCATAGCTTCTAGTGCAGCTAAAGCCCTGTACACCTCCTTGGTTACAGTACTATTCGTTAAAGTTTGCAGCATAATAAACATAAAATAATGAATGGTTTAAAAAGAATCACAATCAAGTTGTGGGGTAGGAATTTAAGAACAGCTCAGCTGGATGGTGTGGTTTAGGGGTTTCTCATGAGGTCGCCATCAGATGTCACCTGCAGCTGCCATTCTCTGAGGGCTAGCTGGGTCTCAAGAATCCATTCTCAAGATAGTTCAGCCATCTGACCATTAAGCTGGTGCTGGCAAGTTGGTTTATCTCCATGTCGAACTCTCCGCTAGACTGGGTGTCCATACAGCAGCTGGCTTACCCGTATCAGTATTCCAGAGATCCAAAGCAGAAGTTAAAATGTTCTGACATCTAGAGGGTCCAATGTTGTCTCTTCTGCTATATTCTGTTGAACAGTCATGTCAGCCCCTCAATGTGAGAGGAATTATATAAGGGCTTTTAAAATATTGGGTCCCTCTTCAAGAGAGTGAAAAGAAGAAGCATGCAAGGCCCACTGAACTCTCTTCAAAACTGGCATACAATCCATTTCATCAAATCTGGTTGGTTAAACCAACTCATAAGGCCAATCCATATATAAATTGTGGGGTAATAGGGTCCATATCATAATGCAATGACCCCTAAAACCATGTTAGAAGGGATGTGTATTCAGAAAGGGAATAGTTATGGCCATTTTCATTTATTTTTTATTTATTTTTTGCCAAAAGTCTGCCACAGTTTTCTATATTAACTAAATGTAAACAAATTTAAAATAAATACTTATGATAATTCAACAAATAAATATTTTATGAGAAGTAAAAAAGAAGAGAGATCCTGTTGTTAGTTTATACAACTGTCCTAATTCTCTTGTGTGAATTAAGTTGCACCCTTTAATGCATTTTTATTTCTCAGTCCAAAAGTTTTCAATAAATTGATGCTTTCCTTCTCTTCCTCAAAATGCTGCTGTAATTCCCAGTTTGCCTTTTTGTGAAATTTAAGTTCCTGATCATAGATTTTAAGGTCTTTCACAAATTTGAATATTGACAGTTCATCACCTCCCAGTGGCCACTTGATTAACATATTGTCATTTTATTGCTTTGAAAGTCACAGAACAATAAAACACATTATTGAAGCATCAATCCAACATGAATGTCAGCCCTCCTCCATGATATATAATAAGTCTCAAGCCTCCACTGTTCATACCCACTGCCAATTAGTGTAAACACACACATGGACACAGACACACACACTCATACGCGCGGCTATATATATCTTTACTTTGTTTTCTATGAGTTTATGAATTTTAGTCACCTATGTTTACATTTTGTTTTTCTTTCATTTGATTACCACTTATTTGAGAGTTATGGCTGGGTTTTCAACTCCCCCAAATGGATCAAAATGGATTTTGAATAAAAGTCTCCCAATAAATATAGATTGATTTAAGATAAGTCTACCTCTTTTGTAATTAATATGACAAGATTGAAGTACTGGAAAAATGGGCAGGTTACTAAAAATATGACCATCCTAGTGTTTAGCACTCTGTCTTTATTCAACAGACTATCACAAGAGACAATTTCATTATTTAAGTGAACTAGGTTGATTCTTGTCATTTGGATTCATGGAAAGAATTTCAGAATAGAAATTGAAATAATTTAAAATTTTTATCATCATACTCAATAAACAAAGATTGTTTTTCTATCAAAATCTTCTTGGGTGATAAATACATATACCTTGGAAGGACCTTACTGATCATTTAGTGAAAGACTGATGACATTTTCTTAAAGGTATAGACAGTAAATATTTGTATTTGCAGTCTATGTGATCTCTTTCATAACCACTCAAATAATGTAGTGGTAACAGTTTTAGGCCATGAATAAATAAATGAATATGAGTATGTTTCAATAAAATTGTATTTACCAAAACAGGTGGCTCATCAAAAGCTCTTACTTTGGCAACTTATGACCTGGTCCAACGTTTGCATGTTTCAAATGAGGAAAATGTGTCATAAAGTAGCAAAATGAATTGTCAAGTTTAACGGTTTTTTTTTTTTAAAAGTAGAAATAGACTCTAGGTCTTTTGGACTCCTACCCAGTACAATTGTCAAAACGAAATGCCAAAATTTGTAGAATGAAAAAAAAATGTATGTGGTATATGAATATATGAGAGTATGTTGTGTGCAAACACAGCGGTGGTAGTGGCAGCAGCAACAATATTAGTAGAAGTCGTAATAATATAACAGGTAGTAATCATATTGGAAATAGTAATAATGGGTGACATCTAGTAAAAATAAACCTTAGGAGAATAATATAAAAGTATATGGGGCGCCTGGATGGCTCAGTTGGTTAAGTGACTGCCTTCAGCTCAGGTCATGATCCCGGAGACCTGGGATCGAGTCCCACATCGGGATTCCTGCTCGGCGGGAAGCCTGCTTCTCCCTCTCTCACTCTCTCCCGCTTGTGTTCCCCCTCTGGCTATGTTTCTGTTGGTCAAATAAATAAAATCTTTTTTTTTTTTTAAAGTATAACTATGGAAGCTAAAAAGCATTGTCCTTGAATGACAGCTCTTTTGGAGAGATATTGGAACTTGTCTGTTAAGAGTAATATAAATATTAAGATTTTTACGTTGGTTTACCTGATATGATTTTGGGAAGTACTAATTTGTTCAGCACACTAAACTGAGAGAGTGAATGGCCCCTTAAGGGCTTACATAGGTGCCAATAGGTTAATCCTGAACAGGGACACCTGGGTAGCTCAGTCGTTAAGCGATTGCCTTCAGCTTAGGTCATGATCCTGGAATCCCAGAATCAGCCCTGCATCAGGCTCCCTATTTAACAGGAGGCCAGCTGCTCCCTCTCTCACTCCCCCTGCTTGTGTTTTCTCTCTAACTGTTTCTCTCTGTCAAATAATAAATAAAATCGTTGAAAAAAAAAAAAGATTAATCCTGAACAGTTGGAAAAGTGAATTTAATTTTAATTTTCTCAGAATAAATGTTGGGATTAAAATTTTCTTAGGTCCAGATATCATAAAGGGAAAAACAAACAAACTAAATCTGTTTGACAGAGTAAATACATTAGTCAAAGATGAAGAGATTTTGAATCAAATACCTACTGCTGGGAAATCAAAGGAGAGAATGGTTGTGATAATTTAAAATTGGTGAGTAAAATATATGATTTTTCCAGAGTTGTATAATTTGATCAAATTTTGATACTTAATAATTTGTTTTAGGGGCGCCTGGGTGGCTCAGTCATTGAGCATCTGCCTTCGGCTCAGGTCATGATCCAGAGTCCCCAGATCGAGCCCCGCATTGGGCGCCCTGCTCGCGGGAAGCCTGCTTCTCCCTCTCTCACTCCCCCTGCTTGGGTTCCCTCTCTAGCTGTTTTTCTCTCTGTCAAATTAATAAATAAAATCTTAAAAAATAAAATAAAAAAATAGAACTGACAGCTTTAATAACTGATCACATACATGTAGGGGTAAGCGAAAAATGAGAATGATTTTACAATCCTAACACAGGCAATGGACAGATTGTGTAAACGTTTAATACTCCGAGAAAGAAAAACAGATCTCTGTGAGGAAATAATTTCTTTTGTTGGGTTCTTATTCAACTACATTAGTTTTTCTGAAAATTAAAAGCTTTCTTCTCTTTATTATTATTATAAAATCTTAAAAAATAAATAATTTATGTTTTAGTTATTCCGTGAATGTGTTTGTGCACAGAAATACTTATAAGTAATAGTCCCACTGTTCTTCAGAATTTCCTAGTAGAAACCATGCCATATAAATGAACTCTCTTTCCTATGAACAAGTTATAGTTAGGTATTAATTTCCTAACCAATGTCTTGGCATCAAATAAATCACATATTTGTCTAGCAATGTCACAAAACCAAATTTATTAGATTTATAAAAACCTTAATAATTTACTGAGTGAAATTATGCACCAAATACTGTAAAATGGACACAGGTTCAATGTGACATATTGTTCAATATTTCCCAATTTAAAGATTGGGTAGTAGCCCCAAGATACACAACTCGACCACATTGTATGGGTAACCATAAACTATAAACTATAATGCTTTTTATAAGTGACATTAAATATTTAATCAATGATTCTACTTGTCCTCATAGAACTTAGAAAAATCTTGTTGGAATTTTTTTTATTTAAAGTGTATCTCTCCAAATAAAATTGGTATTTTCTTTGCTCTCAAACTATACCTAATTGTTAAAGTAGACATTTCATAATATTTTCAACAGTTTTGGGCTTCCATTACTGTTCCTGTGAAACATGATAGTTTTCCATGAAAATGTTTTTAAAAGTAAGAACAAATCCAATTTATATTTTTTTAATCCTTCCCTGC
Source organism: Spilogale gracilis (assembly GCA_004023965.1). NCBI lineage: Eukaryota > Metazoa > Chordata > Mammalia > Carnivora > Mephitidae > Spilogale > Spilogale gracilis. Next base: position 66,227 of record PITA01007090.1, on the reverse strand, counting down.
CTCTTCATTTTATGCAATGCTGCTCAATCTCATTCTAATAGAGGCCCTAGTGTACAATAAATGCTACAAAGCTTTGGTTGGTTGAGCTATGAGAAAACTTAAGTCTCAAGCTACAAAAGCAATGATCAAGTCATCATCAAGGGATTTTAAAACTTGAAAATAAATCTTAGAAATTGTTAATAGAGGAATAATATTATATTGTCATAGGACTGCAATACTGCTTTAAAATTTAGTATTAGAGAAAAATGCAGATGAAAAATCCAAATATTTGAGGGATGGATGCTCAGTATTAAGTGTAGTCCTTGAATAGCTATTAAAACCAAATCACCTTAACTGTAGAGAACAAACTGATGGTTACCAGAGGGGAGGTGGGTAAGTGATCAGTGAAATAGGGGATGGGGATTAAGAGTACCCTTATCAAGATGAACACTGACTAATGTGTAGAACTATTGAATCAGTATATTGTACATCTGAAATGAATATATTTCATTAATGATTATGTTAACAATGTGTTAATGATTCTGGAATTAAAATAAAAAACTAAATAAAAGCAAGCAAATAAAGCTATTATGTTTTTAAAAACCATAAATTTCCATGAACATTAAATAGTTGGGATTTCTGGTCCACATATAATGTACAGACCTATTTCTAGCTCTCCACTGCTAAGCATAGCTACAATTCCTGGAAATAATGTGACAACTAAAGGAGAACTCTAAAAGGCAATAAGAAAGCAAACCAATTTTAAACCCCAAGATTGGAGGATAAACAGAGAAGCATGGTTTTTATGTTGCTCCCACCCAACAGAAGAAGGCCATCGAAACTCAGCATGTACTAACTTCAGTCCAACAATGGATGCAGCCTAGATAGGTTCATTTCTCTTCTGAGATCAAATAGAAGTCTCTCTGAGAATATCAGACAAGACTGAAATTACAGAAAGGAGTAAGTAATTCCACCAACCAAAAGCAACTAGGGGAAGTGCTTTCCCTTCCCACCAGACTGAGATTCCCCTCCCTCTTCAAAAGCCAGTGGGGACAGTAGGCAGAACCAGAAGGAGGGTCTCAGTTACCACAAGTAGCTTAGCCTGGGAAGCCTCCTAGATCCTGACACATTACACTTTTCCCCTTGTAGTCCAGAGAAACCAGCAGAACCAGCAAAAGGGACCAAGTTATAGTAAGCAGTCCTTCCAGGGAGACCTCTTTTACCTGATTATTTCTCCCCACCTGGGGGAATTAAGTCAGGTGGAAAAAACAGACAGGAAAGATTGGTATGAACTAAAATTGTGCCCACCCAAAATTCATATGTTAAATCCTTAATCCCCAGTGGGGTAATATTTGGAGATGGGACATTTGTGAGGTAATTGATTTAATGAGGTCATGAGGACAGGGCCCCCACTATGATAATGGTGTCCTTATAAGGGGATGAGAGGACCAAAGCTCTCTCTGTGTGTCTTGAGACGATCCAGAAAGAAAGCAGCCATCTATAAATAAGGAAGAGGGCCCTCACCAAGGACCCAGCTGTGTTGGCACTGATTGTAAGACTTTCAGCCTCTAGAACTGTGAAAAACTAAAAGATTTTGTTTAAGTCACCAAGCATATACTTTGCCATAGTAGCCAGAACTGAATAAGACAAAGGATGCAGTAATAAACCAGGCTGAGGAAACTCTCTCAGTACTGAAACTCTGTGGCTGGTGGGCAGAGTCAGCAAAGCAAGATAGATCAACAACAACCAGCTGCCAGATCTAGGGACACTCCCTTACACTGCAGGCCTATGAACTCCCTTATCTTACGATGAAATCTAGAAAGCGAGAGGCCATGAGTAGGAGGATCCCATTTTTCCCTTCTACACTGTGAGGCACCGACAGGGCTGAGACCAGTGAGCAGCCGTGTATCACCACGTAAGCCAAGGAGGCCAACATGCCACCATTAAGTTTCTGAAATATAAATTGTTATTGGAAATATAGCTCAAAAGAGTAGGCCAAAACTTAAATAGGATGACTGCCTGTTTAAAAAAAGAAATTAAATAGAACCCAGAGTTCTATTTTTAAGAAAAATTTCCAGGATACATAAAAAGTCACCTGTTATACCAAGAAATAAGACAATTACAGCTTAAATGAGAACAGAGAATCCACTGATGTAAACACTAAAAAGAATCAGATATAGGAATTATTTGATAAGGATTTTCAGCCAGTCATCAATTTAGCTATGCTTCAGTGTTCAATGTCAAGGGAGGAGAATATTGAATGGGAAGAAATCCAAAAGGGAGACAGAGCATGAGAGACTTGACTCTGGGAAACAAATTGAGGGTTGTAGATAGGGAAGAGGATGGAGAGATGGGGTAACTGGGTGATGGGCATAAAGGAGGGCACATGATGTGATGAGCACTACATGTTATACGTAACTAATGAATCATTGGACATCATATCAAAAACTAATGGTATGTTGGCTAACTGGATTTAAATTTGAAAAAATTCAATGACAAATTATCTTGAAAATGACAGGACAAAAAACTTCCCCAAAAAAGATAACTTATAAAAAAAGAACAAATGGAAATTAAAGCAATGAAAATATTAAACAAACAAAAACCTCACTGGACAGGTTCAGTAGTAGATAGAAATGAAAGAGATTAGAAATGATAAAATGAGGGCAGGTCATAAAATTCACCTGATCTGGACAACAGAGAGCAAATAGACTGAAAAAGTTGAGCAAAGCCTCAGGAACCTGTGGGACAACAACAAAAGATCTAGCATTCGTATCATCAGAGTCCCAGAAGGAGAAGAGAAAGACAGTGAATTTAAAAGTACCTGAAGAAATAAAGACTAAAAACTTCCCGAGTATGGCAAAAAATGCAAACCTAAGATATAAGAAGCTAAGAAAATCCTAACAGAATTAAGCTCAAATGTCAAGACACATTGTAAGTAACTTTTGAAAAACACAGATAAAACTTCTGAAAGTGGGGCTACTGTCTGGCTCAGCTGGTACAGCATGTGATTCTTGACCTCAAGGTTATGAGTTTGAGCCCCATATTGGGTGTAGAGATAGACACCAGAAAGACATGTAACATTAACTATACAGGCATAACAATTTGAATGACAGATTTATCATCTGAAACTGTAGAAGTCAAAAGGAAGTGGCAAAACATCTTTTTAAATCCTGAAAGGAAAAACTCAACTGCTAATTATAAATGGTGAAATTATCCTTCAGAACAAAAATAAAGACATTCTCAGACAAAGGAAAACTAAAAGAATTTATCATGGAAGAACAAAATGACAAAAGAAAGGATTTTGAAGTACTATGAAGGAAGAAAATCAATGTGAAGAGTAGAAATATAGGTACATGCAATAGATGGGTTTTATAAATAATATTTGATAATTGAAAAAAATTATAATACCATCTGATAACTCAAGATATTAGCATTTAAAATTGAGACAAAAAGACACTTAAATGGAAAAAAGATTTCCATCGCTCACTAAAACTGGTTAAACACTGAAACCACTAGATTAATGTGTGTGTGTGTGTGTGTGTGTGTGTGTGTGTGTGTGTGTGTGTGTGTTGTGATGACTGGAGCAACCACAGTAAAAACTATACATAGATTATACAAAGAGATACACTTAAAAACACTATAATACATCAGGATGGAATTTTTAAAAATGTTCAAATAACTTATGGGAATACAAGAAAGGAGAAACAAAGGGGAGGAAATGAGAAGCAAAGGAAACAAACAGAAAATAAGTAATAAAATGGAAGCCTTAAGCACCAAGCATCAGTAATTACCTTAAACATAAATTGTTAAAGTACACCAATCTAAATGCAGAAATTGGCAGAGTAGATAAAGAAACACAACCAAATATATGCTGCTTATTAAAACTCTTCAAATTCAACAAATGCAAATAGAAAGAGAATGGAAAACGATGTATGATGTAAACATTAATCAATGAAAGGCAATAGTAGCTATATTAATATATGATAAAATACACTTTAAGCAAGGGGACTTAATAGAGATAAATATGAACACTACTTAATGAAAAATATCAATCTCCTGAAAAGATATAGTGATCATAAATGTGTATGCATCAAACAACAGAGCCTGAAAATACATGAAGACAATTGATGAAAGAGCCGAAAGGTAAAACAGACAAATACATACCTCTCAAGAAGCAACAGACAAAATTACTGGACAGAAAATCAGTAAGTAAATAGATCTGAACAATATAACCAACAGAATCTAATTCACATTTATAGAATAGTCCATCTAAAGTCCATTACACTTTTTTACTGCATCCATAGAGCATTCACCAAGACAGATCATATACCAAGCCATAAAACAAACCTCAAAAAATTTTTAAGAATTGTGATCATACTGAGTTGAACATAATGAGATAAAATTAGAAATCAATAACAGAAAGAAAATGGGAAAAGTCTCTAGATACATGGAAATTAAACAACTCACTTCTAACTAATACACAGGTCAAAGGCGAAGACTCAAGGGAAATTAAAAGCACATATAAGTGAGTAAAAACAAAAATAAATTGGGGTTCCTGGGTGGCTCAGTCAGTTGTGTCTGCCTTCAGCTCAGGTCATGGTCTGATCTCAGGGCCCTGGGATCAAGCTCCACATCAGGTTCCCTGTTCAGTGAGGAGTCTGCTTCTCCCTCTCCTTCTGCTCCTTCTCATTGCCTCTGCTTTCAGTCTCTCTCTCTCTTAAAAAAAATAATAATAATAATCTTAAAAGAAAACAAAAATGAATTTATCAAAATACATAAGATGCAGCTAAAGCAGTGCTAAAGAGAAAATTTTATGGCCCAAAATACTTACTTGGGAGTTTTAAAGATCCCAAATCAGTAACCATCTTCTTCCTTTAAGAAACTAGAAAAAGAAAAAGAAACCCAAAGCAAGTGGAAGAAAGAAAGCAAAAAAGATAAGAAATCAGTGAAGTTATAATAAGGAAACGGGAAAGAAGAAGGGGAAGAAAAAAGAAAGAGAGAAAGAAAAAGAGAGAGAGAGAAAGAAAAGAAAGAGCAAGAAAAGGAGAAAGAAAAGGAAAGAGAAAGAAAGAGGAAAGAAAAAGGAAGGAAGGAAGGAAGGAAGGAAGGAAGGAAGGAAGGAAGGAAGGAAGGAAGGAAGGAAGGAAAAAGAAAGGGAAAGAACAGGAGAGGGAGGGAGAGATTTAGCAAGAGGGAAAGAGGGGAAGGAAGGGAGGGGAGAAAGAAGGAAGGGAAGGAGGGAGGAAGGGAGGGACGAAAGAAGGTAGAGAGGGAGGAAGGAAAGAAAGGGGGGAGGAAGGAAAAGAAAGAAAGAAATAGTAAAAAAGAAGTCATTGGGGAATTTTGCTTCTCAGTAAAATTGATAAACTTCTAACAACATAGACACAAATAAAGAGAGAAGACACAAATCACCAATTATCAGGAATGAAACAGGAGATGCTATCAGAGACCCTACAACCCATTAAAATGATAATAAGGTAATACTACAAATAATTTTTCTTATAATTTTAACAACCTAAAAATAGAACTAGTTCTTGAAAACCTCCAACTATTCAACTTCAACCAAGATGAAATATGTAAACTCAATAGTTTGAAAACCATTAAAATAATTAATCTCATAATTTAATCTTCCCAGAAAAGAAACCCACATGATTTTACTGTAGTATTCTGTCAAACATTAGAAATATATATATATATATCTCAAATTCTACAGAATCTCTTCAAGAAAGTTAGATAGTAGAGGATGCTTTCCAATCATTTTATAAAGTAAGTATTTTCTCAGTAACAAAATCAGACAGTACAAAAGAAGTAACCTACACACTAATATCTTAAGTAAACTTAAGTATAAAAATTTCCAACAAAATATTAGCGCACTGAATTTAATAATATAAAAAAGACTCACACACTATAACCAAGTGGCATTTATTTTATTTATGTAAGTCTGATTAAACGTTCAAAAAAATCAATGTAATGCATCATATCAGTGAATTGAAAAAGAAAACATAATTATATCAACTGATGCAGAAAAGTATTTGACACAATTCAACAGCTATACATGAAAAATACTGTCAGCTAGTTAGGAATAGAGGAGCACTTCTTCAATTTGATAAAAAGCAGCTTTAAAAAGGTATAGGTAACATCATACACAATGATGAAAGACCGAACGTTTTCTCTATAAGATGGGGTACAAAGCAAGAATGTCTGTTCTCACCACTCTATACAAAGTAAAAAAAAAAAAAAAAAAGAAAGAAAAAAAAAACAGTAAAAAAAAAATCGATTCCCCAGTTTGATCTATAGGTTGAATGTACTTCCTGTGAGGAAAAGATGCAGTAAGATTTTTTTGTAAATATATATATCTACAATATATATATACAGTATATATATATCTACAATATCTACACTATATCTTGAACATTTTTAAAAATTCCATCCTGATGTATTATAGTGTTTTTAAGTGTATCTCTTTGTATATATATATATATCTACAATATATCTACTATATATATGTAGTAGATATATATATATAGGCTAATTCTAAAATGTATATGGAAAGTCACAGGCTTTAGAATAGTTAAAAGAATCTTAACCAAAAAAAAAAAAAAAATTAAAGTAAGATTACTCTTCTAAAAGAGATCCCAGAGAGCGTTCCCTTTGCCCTTCCATCATGTGAGGAATAGTGAGAAGGGAAAATCTCCAGCTATGAAATAGGAAGAGGGCCCTCACCAGAACCTAACAATGCTGGAATCTTGATCTTGGACTTCCAAGCCTCCAGGACTGTGAGAAACAAATTTTCATTGTTTATAAGCTATCTTGTCTATGTTATTTTATTATAGCAGTTCAAATGGAATAAGACATGAGAAAGAGAAGGCAGCCATCTCTGAAGGTCAAGGAGAGAGGGCTCAGAGGAATTCAACCCTGTTGGCACCATGATCTTGTGCTTTCAGTCTTTGAAGCTGAGAGAAAAAAATAAATTTCTGTTATTTAAGCCAGCTAGGCTTTGGTATTTTGTTATGTAGCCCTGGCGGACTAATACATCATGTGGCTTAACAATTTACTCTTGGTCATTTATCTCAGAGAAATACAAACTTCTGTTTATACAAAAACCTGTGCATAGATGTTCATAGAATAAATAAATGCTAAAATCATAAAGAATGAGTAACCCTGATTTTAAATTGGGAGCACTATAAATTCTTTATTTCCAATATTAATAGCTCCCCTCAAAGTCCTTTCATATATTCTAATTTGATAACTAACCCATTTTCCAGGTAGCCATTTTAGATCTCATATTTCACAGAGAGAAAACACCAACAACAAAAATCAGAAAATAATTCCCTTGCTTTCTTGCAATTGAGTATGCAAGCATTCCTGCAGCTACCTACTTTTTCCTCCCCCTCATTTGTAGGATTGAAGTACCATTCCTGCACTTAACAAATGCTCTTTTCAAATGCAGAAAGAAGTGCTCTCCTTTCCTTTTATTAGTTGGCTTTCTACTAAATAAGGGTTTTCTTTGTATCCCTCCTTATTTATTTATTTATTTTATTATTTATTGATTTCCTATGTAGTCACCTTTTCATTCATTTGTTTATTTATTCTCATATCAACTCACGGAATTTCATTTTACTCAATGGCCTAAAATCGATTTCTGTCATTTATTTGAATAGTCGAATTTTCTTGGATTTGGCCAATAAGAGTTCTCAAGTTCAATTCTGTGTCTTCTCGATTTACTGGTGTCATTCTTTAAGCACTCCATTCACATCAAGATATTTCTGGTTCACCTTGAAATTTTTTCTGACTCAGGTTTGGAAGCAAATTTTTCTAAGAAGTTCTGGTTCTTTTTGATGAAAATGATGTAGAAAAACCCAGATCCAGGCATCTAAGCATATTAAGTTCTTCTGCTTTATCATTTCTGGACCTGCTTAGCAAAGAGAGCTATGAAAACATGGATATGTGCCACAGTTATGTATAAATATTTTCTGTATATATCTTTATATTTATATATGCCAACACCTATATTTGTTCAAGCCTAGAATACACAGAAATAAGTTTCATAATTGCCAACACATATCCTTGCAGAAAGCAAGAATCAGAATTCAATTTTTAAGAGTATTCTGTAAGTAAAACATATAGAGTGAAATGTAGAAATCCAAAGTGTACAATTTCATGAGTTTAATCAAAGGCATCACCTGTATAACTAACAGTTCATCAAGATATAGAACTTTTTTTTATTAGCCAGAGCACTTTCTGATCCTTTTCCTGGGTATTCTCATCCCAAAGGCAACTGTTTTCTGATTTTTTTAGACATTAATTAAGTATACCTGATACAGAATTTCATATCAGTAAACTCATATGTAGGTCCTCTTTCATGCCTGGCTTCCCTACCTCAGTATAATGTTCCTGAGATACATGAACATTTTTGTGTGTATCAATGATTATTTTTTTTTGTTTTTTTTTAACTTTTGTTGGCTGAATAGTATTCCACTGTATGAATATGTGACATATTTTAAACATCACATACTGATGAAACTTGTTTTTTTTTCCAAATTTGAGCTATTATAGATAAAATTGCTATGAACATTTTTATTCATTTTTCTTTGGTAAATACACAGGAGTGAAATTAGTAGGCTAAAGTTAAGTGCACATTTACTTTTGTAAGAAACTGATACAACTTTCTTTTTCCAAAGTGCTTGAGAAAGTTTTATATATTCACCAGCAATTTATGAGAGTTCTGGTCATTCCATATCTTCTCCAGTGTTTATTGTTGTTAATCTTTTCACCATTAATCATTTTTGTGAGTGCATAGAAGTATATTATTCTGGTTTTAATTTGCATTCTCCTGATTATGAATGATTAGATAGATCATTGTTTCATGTGCTTATTGGCCATTTTTATATCTTCTATAAGCTGTTTGTTCAAAATCTTTCCCATTTGTCTTGGGTTGTTTATCTTTTTACTATTGAGTTTTATAATTCCTTACATATGCTTAACACAAGTCTTTTATCAGATATATATTTTGCAAATATTTTATACTATACTGCCCATTCATTTAATAAATGGTGTATTTGTTGGGAAGAACTCTTATTTTAATGAATTATATTTCATATATTGTGGGTTTTTTATTTCTTCTATCTTTCTTTTATTTTCTTTTTTTCTGAGAGAGACAGAGATAATGTGTGTATGTAAGCATGGTGACGGGGAATGGGAGAGAGAGAGAAAAGAGTCTTAAACAGACTCCACACTCAGCATAGATCCCTACATGGGACTTGATCTCATGACCCTGAGAGCATGATCTGAGCCAAAATTGAGTCGGACTGTTAATTGACTGAGTCACCCAGGTGTCCCTGTATATTGTGTTTTCTAATTATTAATTTCACTGTTTTATTAAATAAATATTTGTCTATGCCAAATTCCATTTCTTCTAGAAACCTTTTGTCTTTATTTTTTTTAGGTTTATCTGTGCTCTCCAATTAATTTTTGCATGTGGTTTAAGTTTGGAATCAAGATTTATTTCTTTTCACACATTTCCTGTTTTTTTTCAGCACCATTTTTCCCACTGAATTTTATTTGCATCTTTTGTAATCAAATGATTACACAAGTGTGGTTTTATTTCTATACTATGTATACTATGTTGCTTATCTATAAATCGATTATTCCCATGTGACCACCAGCCATGCTTGTATCACCTAACTGTTTTAAAAATTACAGCTAATATCCTTCAATCCCTTGTCTGTGTTCCTATTACTACACCTTCCCTTTCCACTCATTTCTTATATCTCTGATACCTGGTCTCTGCCTTCACTGCTCCACTGAAAGTTACTATACTAAGGTCACCAATGGCTTCTATATTATTGTATCAAATAGACATTTTTAAGGTTTTAGAATTCTTAGGCTTCTTTTTCATTATTTTGATTTGACTACTTTCTCATTCTGAAAAGTACTCTTCTCGTGTCTTCCGTGACTTCAAATTTTCCATTTTTTTCCCCACTCTGATCAATCCTTATTCTGTTTATCAGGCACCTTATTCTGCGCAGAGTTTAAGGTTAATATTTTTCTGCGTTCTTCTCTAAGCTCTTTTTTTCCCCTGTAAAATTCTCTATCTGAACACTTACATGTCACTGTTAACATCCATATACTGATGCATATAGAAATCTTCATCTCCAGCTCTAGTCACCATGCTTTAGTCATGGATATTCAACTACCTATTGGACTCTCTACATGACTCAGACATAGCTTAAAAAATGATTAAAATTAAATTCATTATTTTCCACTTGTGCTTATCTTCTGGTTTGCCTGTCCTTGTAACAAGACAAAAAAATCCAATTTTTCTCTTCTTTTACCTATATTTGCTTTTACCAATTGCAACAATCAGATGAAACAATGCCTATAATGTACTTGGCAGAGTACCTGCTTTATTAATGCAAAATCAGTGTCAGTTACTGTCAGTTATTGTCATTAGAATAGCAGAATAGCCTCATGCTGATTAGCTGAAACTCCAGAATTAGAATTCCTGCCTTTCCCACTCACTAGTTATGATAATTTGGACAAATTATTTAATTTTTCTGTTCCTCTGTTTCATACCTGAAATAAAATTTTAATAGTACTTAGCTCACATATTTCTGTGAATATTAAATACCTTAATATAAGCAAAAACACTTAGAATAGTATAGAGATAGAAATTCCATCTGTCAGCTATCATGGTTACTACTATTACAGATATCACCCAAACTTTTGTGAAAATTGATGAGTACAGTTTGTAGATATCTTACAAGCCCATTTGCTTCTCCCCATTCCTTTTACCATTGTTTTGGTCTACATGTTCATGCTTTTCTACCTAAATTACTATAATAACCTCCTACATTGTTCTCATGCCTTAGTCTTGACCTCTTTCTCTCAGTTTCTTCTGACCCCAAATTGCACTTCATAAACAAGTCATGATCATTCCTTACCCTAGCTGATATCCTTTAGTAGCATCACTTTTCCCTTGGGATAAGATAAAAATTGCTCAGAATTCTATAAAAAGCCACTACTGATATTGTTTCCTACTTTTCCAGCCTCATTCCTTGCAGTCTTTAAAATTCCATTCTGCATTCATATCAAAAACAAAAAAACTCATTCAGTTTCTTGAACACCATTATATTAATTACAGATTTTTGCACATTCTATTTCTTCTGTTTGGAATAATTCTCCTCGTGTTTTTCTTGCCTAACTCCTATTCAACATTTAGGTCTGTATTTAAAAGCATATTTTTTCCAACACCAATCATAAGGTCCAATAGCAACACATACTCCTCCCATTAGGTTATTTATCATATGGCAAGGCCATATGCCTGTTTGCAGGTATCTCTCTGCCACCAAAATGTAACCCTTATGAAGGCTCCTATTTAACTTGTACTTTTTTTTTAATCCCAGGACCTACTGTAATAAAGTACATAGCGTGTGTTCGATGTGACTTGACTGATTGAATGAATCCTTACAACTAAGGAAAGCAACTCACTTAAAGCTGAAAATAATATGAAATATAACAAATAAAAAGAAGCATAGATATAGTCATGCAAAGTATGCTTATACAGTCCACCCTTCTACATAAGAAGTTGCCCAACCTGAAAAATAAATTTTAAAAAAGGAAAAGAAATAAATTAATTTCTTAGAGAATCATAATAATTTGTTGAAGAAATGGTATAATTTAAGAGGTAAATTAGCAGAACCAATAGGATATATAGAAAGAGATAAGAGGAGATTTATTAAATGTGATCATGGAAGCCAGGAAAACCCATGATCTGTTGTCTGTAAGCTAGAGAACCAGGAGAACTTGTGGTGTAGCGCACTCCGACTCCAAAAGTCTGAGAACCAGGGGCGATGATAGTGTAAGTCCTAGTCTGAGTCCAAAGGCCCAGAAGTCAGGATCATAGATTGCCAACAGCAGGAGGAGATGGGTGTCTGGGGTCAAGCAGAGAGCAAATTCCCACTTTTTTGTTTTGTTTTCTTTTTTAATTTATTTTATTTTTTCAGTGTTCCAAGATTCATTGTTTATGCCCCACACCCAGTACTCCATGCAATATGTGCCCTCAGTACCCACCACCAGGCTCTCCCATCCCCCCATCCCCTTCCCTCCAAGACCCTCAGTTTGTTTCTGAGTTCAAATCTCTCATGTTTCATTTTTCTCCCTGAATTACCCTACTTCCCATTTCTTTTCCTTCTACTGTCCTCTATATTACCCCTTATGCACCACAAGTAAGTGAAACCATGTGATACTTGACTTTCTCTACTTGGCTTATTTCACTCAGCATAATCTCTTCCAATCCAATCCATGTTGCTACAAAAGTTGGATATTCATCCTTTCTGATGGAGTTGTACTATTTTTATTCCACTCAAGACCCTCAATCGTTTGGATGATGCTCCCGTGGGTTGCTGAGAAGGCTCTTTACTCAGTCTACTGATTCAAATGTTAATCTCTTCTGAAACACCCTCCCAGGAACAGCTACTAATAATGTCTCAATCATGTCTCAACCACTATTGAAGTATCCCTTAGCCTAATCAGGCTGACACATAAAATTATCAATCATAAAGGGAAATAATCATAATAGTTTTCATTATATAAGTGCTCATTTGTCTTAAATCTTGTGCTAAACATAATCTTTTTTTTATTATTTTACACTTTACAATTGCTTAATAACAGATAAAAAAGACTAAAGTATAAAGCTATTAAGTAGTGGAGCTTGAATTCTACCTAACTTCGGTCGATTGCGAGTCCTATACTCTTAACCTCCATGATATAATCCATACCGGCATCCAATACACTCCTCATAATAGCAACTAATTACAGCTATCAAATATTCTGGAGCCAACCAGATTGAAAAACTGATACTACTCCCTAATCAATATCCTGACATCCCCCCAGTTTATTTCTATCCCATGCATAATGCATGCCAAAGAGTGTAACAGAGAATGGAATGGCAAAAAACTCTACTATATTTTTCATTTAATCATTAATCATAATAAACAACAACAAAAAACAATTCATAAAAGTAAACATGAAAACTTTGCCATAGATCAGGAAAAAATACAATTCTGTCCATTCCAAAAATTGTTTAGTTTCTTGAGAATTGGGCAATTACTCCACAGAGTTCTTAACCTGAAAATCACAATTTACAGTCAGGTATTATATAAATGTATATGTAGCTAAAATATGAAAGAATCTATTGCATAATGCAGTTTCATTTAACTTTTCTGGTGACTGCTTTATGACAGTGAACTACATGGTCTAAAAATGTAATGTGACAAAGAATATATCTGCTTTCCATCTCAAGGACATTCTTGGAAATGAGATGTAATATTTCAAAAGTTTTATCCTTGTGAGTAAAATGTCAATAAATAGATAAATCTTTAACACTTGCCAAGTCATGAGTTGTATTCAGTGTAGCTAAAAGAAGAACATAATGTCTTAGGGGGTTAGGACTAGAATGTAAAATTTTAAATGTTGTTACCACTATAGAGGTTAGCCAAATCTGGAAAGTTATTCTTGGTCAAGTGTTGAAGGACATTATAATTGAAATAAGTTATCGATAATGATCCATTAGAATGAGTCCGACCAAATAAAGCACTCATACCAATGATGCAATGTGAAATCTACATTGGAATTCTCTCTATAATGATGTGGAGGAATAAAATGACTGGCTGTGAACCATTCTTCTGCTCATATACTTTCTCACACTGAAGAACAGAGAATATCTCAGGAAAATAGAGAAATGAGCTTCTGTATGCTTACTAATGGTTTATTTGAGAAAAATAGTCAATAAATCTGCTCTTCTTGGTTTTGAAAATAGTTTTGTCTAAAAGTAGTATTGGTATTTATATTAGTCTTCACATAGGACTTTAAAATGTTTTTATAGTATTTTAATTGTATTTATTTGGGAATAATTACTATAAAAGTAGTAGGTAATATTTATGTATTTGCTAGGAATACTAGGTAATTTTCCTACATTTAATTTTCTAAATAACCTTATAAAGCAGGTACTATTATCATAATCATAATAAGATATTTACCCACATGAAATCTCCATAATAATACCATGATACAATTTTATTTTCATAGCCAGTGTTTCAAAGATAATGAAACTAGGTTAAGAATGATTGAATAACTTGCGGTACGACTCATAGTACACAGTGAGGTAAGACTCCAACCCAGGCTTGCCTGATCTTAGAACTTCTGCTCCTAGTCACAGTACCTTCCATCACGTCATTTTGTATGCTGTTTAAACAGTGACATTTTCCAGGAAAATATTGATTATAAGAAAAACCAAGGGACTGTACTAGAACCACTGCTTTATTCCGACAAACCAATGCTCATGTATTTCTCCTATATTATTTGTAGGAACTCACTATTCAACACACACACATACCACATATAATTTAGTGATTTCTAGAATGATAGTTATAAATCAAGCCACCTCAAGTAAAATTCTTGTTTTCCACAGTCACAATATTATATAATAAATACTGGCAGCTCATATGGAACCATTAAAAATATTTAAATTGTCCCTCGAAAATAAATGAGATTAAGTTAACACACAAATATCTTTTTTAAAAAACATTTAGAACAAACAATATAATTGCAATGGCAAAATACTCCTGCATTGGCTGGACTGGTTCAGACTTATGAACAATACTTCATTGAAGTTGGTTTTTATGATACAATCCTTCTGATAAGTCTTATTGCAAGTGTCTCTATTTTTCCAAAAACCAACAAACCTTACTTAAAACCAACATCATTGGTTTCAATTTTTTTGTTGTTGTTTCTGATTTAGCAGATGTCTACATAGTTCTCTGAGAGTCTCTGAATGGTAAATATTAGGATAGAAGTTATTTCTGTGAAGACATTTTGAATAATCTCTCCCATGAAAGTTAGCTGATTATCCACACCAGCTTCTTTTTTTTAAACAGATATTTAGTTGACTTCACTATTCAACTATCTATTCAACAAACACCCATTGAGTATCCACTGGATGCCAGGCACCATATGCTGAAAATGTAAGAAATATAAGATGCATTCTTCTTCTTTAAATGTTACATTGGTCATGGTGAGGGATTTGTAAATGTGAATCTGTGTAATTTTGCTCTGAGGAGTTTCTAAGAGTCATCATTTCATGACTTCCTTTTTATTCCTTTTGTCTGATGCTAAGATTATACTCACTTATTTATAGAAGCACACTTCTTAACAACACTCCTATTTAAGTTTACCAGAAGCTTTGCAGTGGTATATGAAACACAAAGAAATAAATCTTGTAGGGGGCTGGATAAGGTAACAAATATATTTAAAAAATCACTATATCATATAGCTTTTACAGTTCCAACAGCTTGATCAAATTTTATCTGATGTCTGAGACATATTTACCATATCAAATTATTTTACTCTGTTTTATACAATGTACAGTTTAGTATTTATATACATCATCTGCATGTCACTGCAAAAGGTAAGGAGGGCAAGACATGTATATTCCATCAGCAATAATTATTAGAGCAAAGATTAATTGCTACCAACAATAATTAATCAAGTTGATAATTAATGACTATAGTGTACCTACCACAGCATTAAAAAGGCAATTACGTTTCTCATTGCTACACCTCATCTGTATCATCTAGCAAATTACAATTGTAAATGATAATACATATGGAGGGCTTTATTGCTGCATAATTAATTAAAGAAGTGTTCTCAAGCCATGATTCACCCACCAATTTTATGCAAAGAATATGATGTAAATAAAGGATTAATGTAAATTTGTTGTAGTAAATTTACTATAGTAAAATTAAACTATACTATCTTATGGTAGAAATTTATAGAAATGTACTTTTAAAATTCAATATACGTAGGGGAGGAGGAGCAAGATGGCGAAGGAGTAGGAGACCTAGATATCATCACAGGAGTTCAGCTGGATGGTTATCAAGTCAGTCAGAACACCTGCAGACTAAACAGGAGAGAGAGGAGAGAAGCAGCAATTGTAGGAAGAAAAAAGTGACTACATTCTAGAATGTAGGATGCATGGAAAAGAGAATCAGAGGTGACATTTGGGAAGACAGACTGCAGGGGGAGGGGCCAGCTCCTGGCCAGCATTAGAGCAGCGGAGCCCAAATCAGAACTTTTGGAAGTCTGCTCCACTAAGGGACATCACCCCAGAGGCTAAGAGGGGGATAGAACCATTGTGGGGACAGTGTGGTCTCAGGACCCATGGGGTCACAGAAAGTCCTGGGGTGCCTGAGGATGCCAGAGTTCCCAGGTATCAGTAAGGGGAAGCTGGCTGCAGAGACAGAGCCAAGGAGTAGGCTCTTGACTCTGAATTACCTTTAACTATGATCTGAGGCACCAGTTAGGCCACTGCTCTTCAAGCAGGGGCCCCACCTATAGCAGATCCAGGGAGAGCCCTCCTTCCTCCATCAGGAGGGGCAGCACAGGAGTGTGCTGCAGAAATATGCTGGGTTTGGAGGTTCCAGGCAGGGTCAAGCACCAGAAATGAAAATGCTCGGTCAGGGTGAGTGCAGAGTGCAGCCAGAGCTGGGGGTACGGGCATGATTGACTGCTTTTCTCTGAGGGGGCACTGAGTAGTGGGGCCCCAAGCTCTCAGCTCCTCAGGCATCCATCGTCCTTCCTGTCCTCCAAAGCTGTAGGGACAATGTTCAGGGAACAGAAGCTACCAAGAATGTATCTGAGCAGATGACTTAGCCTGGCCCCTGGCAAGGGTGGGGCAGTTCCACCTCATGCAAAGACATTTGAGAATCAATACAACAGGCTCCTTCCCCAGAAGATCAGCAAGATCATCCAACCAAGACCAAATTCACTGATCAATGAGAATTGCAGAAATCCAGAGCTAAGGGAATGCATCACATGGAATTCACGGCTTTTTCCCTATGATTCTTTAGTCTTGTAAAGTAAAATTTTTATAATATTATTTTTTCTTATTCTATTTTGTTTATTTTTCCTCTTTGCTATTTTAACATTTTATTTTATCTTATCAATACCTTTTTTTTAAAAAATCTTTTAAAATTTTTGTTGTTTTAGCCATATTCTATACCTTCATTGTATTTAAGCTTATTTTTGGTATACATACAGGCTTTTCTTTCTTCAAAACTTTGGGATACAGTTTCTTCAAATAGATACAAATATACCCTAAATATAGTGTATGGCTTTGTTCTAGTCTCCAGCCTCATCATACTCTTTCCTCTTTCTTTTTTCTTTTTTCAACAAACTTCTTATCAATTCCTTTTTTAGAATCTTTTTAAAATTTTCATCTTTACAGCCATATCCCATCCCTTTATCATGTATACCCTTGTTTATGCATATATATAACATTTTATTTTTTTTTAATTTTGGGAGACAGCTTCCTAACAGATCAAAATATACCCTGAATCAAGTGTGTGGCTCTGTTCTATTCACTAGTCTAATCATATATGTAAAGAGAGATAGATAGATACAGATAGATGTAGATGATATATAAATATAGATATAATTTTGTTTTGTTTTGTTTTGTTTTCCTTTCTTCTCCACCAAGTTTTGAGTCTTCTGTTTCAGTTAGTGTATATTTTTCTGGGGTTGCCATTAGTATTTTGTCCTCTCATTAATCTGTTATTATCTGGATAAAATGACAAGGTGGAGGGACGCCTGGGTGGCTCAGTTGGTTAAACGACTGCCTTCGGCTCAGGTCATGATCCCGGAGACCCGGGATCGAGTCCCACATCGGGCTCCCTGCTCGCCGGGAAGCCTGCTTCTCCCTCTCTCACTCCCCCTGCTTGTGTTCCCTCTCTGGCTGTGTTTCTCTCTGTCAAATAAATAAAATCTTAAAAAAAAAAAA